>JALPQI010004065.1:0-70942 GCA_025490895.1 Thaumatotibia leucotreta | reverse complement strand
TTTAAACAAGCTTCCAATTGGGCCAAAACTGTTGCGTATTGTTCGTAAGTAAGTTTTTGTTCACCCACTACTCGTTTTAAATGATGTTTTAGGCTTCTGACTGCTCTTTCCCAGAGCCCGCCAGCGCTAGGCCAGGACGGGGCATTAAAATGCCACTCGATCTCCATTTCGGCGATTTTTGCTAGGAAGTTATCGTCGAATGTGTTTTGAATTTCTTTCCACTGTTGCTTCAAAATATTATTGGCGCCGATAAAGTTGGTTCCTTGATCTGAGTATAGGTGTTTCGGAGCCCCTTTTCTGGCGGCCATTCTCCTTAGAGCTGCTAGAAATGCTGAGCTTGTTAATTCTGTTACAAGTTCTAAATGTACTGCTTTGGTGACCATACAGATGAAAACTGCAATGTAACCCTTCAATGTTTTGCTGTTTCGTACCTTGCTTGTTTTTATGTCGACGAACCCGGTGTAATCGACTCCAGTGTGAAAAAATGGTTTTGCTTCATTGACACGAGCTGTTGGTAGATCGCCCATCAGCTGGTATTGTTTTTTCCCATCGATTTTTTGACATTTGATGCATTTTCTTACTTGTTGTTTGACCCTGTTGTTCCCGCCGATCACCCAGTACTCCTCTCGCAGTTTGCTTGCAGTTAGCTTGGCTCCTCCGTGAAATGTTTCCAAGTGGGCGCTTTCTATTAGTAGCGTAGCAAGACGTGATTTCTTAGGAATGATTTTTGGATGTCTCATTTCGTAAGGTAAATGGGCTCCTTCGAGGCGACCCCCCACTCGAAGGATGCTGTTTTTATCCATGAATGGATATAATGAGAAAAGTTTGCTCCTTGTTTCGACTTTGTTGTTTATCCGTAAATGTTCAATGTCCGCTCCTAATTCCTTGTTTTGAACGCTTCGAATTATAGCTAACTTTGCTTTTTTCAACTCTTGTAATGTGAGATAGCTTGGTAAGCCTTTACGCTTCAAAGTGAATGCCCTCAGTATGTAGGCCACGATTCTTGTTACTTTGGTAATTGAACTATGTTTTTCTAATAAGTTGTGTATTATGTTATGTTCGTTATTGTTCTGCCCTATATTTGATGTATACGATTTTTTCTCCTCTTCTGTTGTAGTATATGTTTGTTTAAGAGAACTTTCAAGCTCTATCTGAAAATCGGCTAACCAAGTCGGCCCTGACCACCATAGAGAATTATCTTTCAATTGCGATGCTGTTAGCCCTCTGCTTGCAGCGTCCGCGGGATTCTCTGACGATTTTACGTAACGCCATTGTTCTTCGGGCATCACCTGTTTTATTTGTTCTATGCGGTTAGCGACGAATGGTTTCCAGCGGCTGGGTTGACCTTGCAACCATCCAAGAACAATTTTAGAGTCACACCAGCCGAATGTTTGCACTGTATGCTGTTGTAAAGATGTTGTAATTTTTGCCATCAGCTTCGATAGTAGATGCGCTCCACATAACTCGAGCTTCGGAAGTGTTAATTGTTTCTTGCTTGGGACGACTTTTGTTTTCGCTGCGACGAGAATAGGGTTGGTCTGTTGTTCGATTCGTGCATATACCACACAGGCGTACGCCTCCAGCGATGCGTCACAATATCCGTGTAGTTGAATAGCGTCATTCAGTTTACATAATAGCCATCTAGGTATTTTACATTCATTGATTAGGTGTATATCTTCTTGTATTTTGGACCATTCCATGCATATTTCATCTGGTACTGGCTGATCCCAGTGAATTGAGTGTTTCCAAACTTTCTGGAATAGTATTTTGAGCTTGGTGCTAAGCGGGGCGAGCCAGCCTAGCGGGTCAAAGAGCTTGGAAATATCAGATAAGAGTGTTCGTTTTGTTGGTTTGTTCTTCCGTTTCTCAATCTTACACTGAAAGGTGAAACTGTCCTCTGCGGAATTCCAACATAATCCGAGTGTTTTAGATATGTCATCTTGTTTAAAATTGATTAACAAGTTCTGCTCATCTTGCTTGTTTTGTATGTGTTCCAACACTTCTTGTTTATTCGACGACCATTTCCGCAAGTTGAATCCTGCTGTTTTTAATAATTCGGTTATGTCGTTAATCAGCTTTATTGATTGTTGTATAGAGTGCGACCCATGTATAAGGTCGTCCATATAGAATGATTCTTCCAAAATTTTGGACGCTTCTGGGTAGTTCTCTCGTTCGTCACGCGCCAGCCTTTTTAGCGTCATCATGGCTAAATAGCTTGCACTTTTTGTTCCGTATGTCACGGTAGTAAGCTGAAATGGTGTTAGCGCCCCATGCTCATCTTTCCAGATGATTTTTTGAAGGGGCTGGTCATCCTCGTGGACGAGGATTTGTCGGAACATTTTTTCTAGGTCGGCGCAGAACACAAACTCGTACTGCCTCCATTTAAGTAATAATGTTTGTAAATCCTTTTGCAAATTTGGGCCTCTGTACATCAAGTCGTTTAAGGAGTATCCTGTTGATGTTTTGCTAGAACCATTGAAAACAACCCGGGTACTTAGTAGAAAGTGATTCTGCGCGTTCCACAATGTGATGTGGGTGAAAGTACTCTATTTTGTTGTCTTTTACGGCAATTTTCATATGCCCTAAGTCGCTGTACTCTTTCATGAACGCTCTGTATGCTTCCGCTAATTTACTATGCTTCTGTAGCTTTTTCTCCGAGTGTTTAAATTGAGCGATTGCTTTTGTCCTAGATTCACCTAATTTGTCTTCGAAATTCGGCTTCATAGGTATACGCACTTCGTACCGACCGTCAACTGTTCTCTTCGTGTTTTCTTCAAAATGTTTCATGCATTCCATATCTTCTTGTGATAAATTCCCTTCTTCTGCTATATCTTCCACCTCCCAAAACTGTTGTATCTCCTCCAAGTTGTTAATTACTATATTACAATGGTAGGTCTCTAGCTCTTCCTCGTCGTTTCCACTCAAAAGCCATCCGAGTTGGCTCTCTTGCGCTAAGGGCTGCCATTCGTTCTCGCCCTTTATTTTTCCTTCTAAAATGATCTGAGCGTGTACCACCGACCCTAAAAGCAGGTCTACCGGACGACTAACGTTAAAGTCCGGATCGGCCAAGTTAAGATCCTGGATCATAGGCCACGAAGGTTTTGGAAAGGTCTCGCCAGGTATGTTTTTCACCACTCTGTTCATTATAAAGACTTTTGCATTAAATGTGAAATTATTGTACATCGACATGCATTGTATTTTCAGCTTGCCCTTGCAGTCGTTTTCTTTTTCTCCTATTCCGTAGATGACGCCAGAACACTTGTCTCGTTTTATGTTAAGTATTTGAGCGGCTCGTTCTGTTATAAGTGAAATTTGGCTGCCTGGGTCGACTAGGGCCCGAAAGGTGTGGTAGGTGCCATCCGCGGCTTTCGTTTTCAGCATAGCGGTAGCTAGTAAAGTTTCACAAAACGAAGTTTGTGAAATGTTTGTTACGCTATTGTTTTCAGCGTTTGAAGTAATTGCATTCGATGCATAAGTTGAGGTCGATGGCTGAGCTGTTGATGTTGCATTTCTTGCACATGCCTCGTGCATTAATGTGTTATGCTGACTCGAACATCTCTGACATGTTTTATTCGAATTGCAAGCATTTCCATTGTGACTAAATAAGCAATTTATACACAAAGCGAGTTTATTGACCGTTTGGAGTCTTTTTTCTGCCGGCATCTGCAAAAAATGTCGACAGCTGTAGATCCCGTGCGGAAACTTGCACAACGGACATTTGATACTTGAAACGCGCATAGTTTTCGCAACTGTTACATTTCCGTAGCCCTTGTTGGTGCCACTAATGTTGTTGTGATACGGTCGATTATTGTATGACTGATTTGGTTTCTTCGTGTTGTTAAAGTTCGATCTGTTGATTGTAGCCTCTTGCTTCCTGCGGGATGTTTCTAGACTCGTAAACTTTCCTTCTAAGAAATCAAAGAATTGTTTTAGCACCGGCAATTCCCTTGAATTCTTCAATGATTCTATGTAGTCCTTATGCGTTTCTGGGTCTAGTTTTTGGGTTAAAAAGTAAATCACCAACGGGTCCCACGTATCGATGTTTACTCCCAGATTCTTGACTGCATGCAGGCACTCAGTCGCGGTGTCATGCAGCTTCTTTATCTGAGCTAACGACTGTTGTTGCATTATAGGGAGCCCAAATAATATGTTAAGGTGAGAGTTAAAAATTAATTTAGTGTTGTTATATCTATTGTTAAGTATGTCCCAGCATACTGAATAATTGTCTGAACTTATCTGAAGATGTTGAATTAGCCTTTCCGCTTCTCCCTTGACTTTTGACTTTAAAAATTGCATTTTTTGAGCGTTTGATAAAGCTGAATTGTTATGAATTGCCTCACTGAATAAATCTTTGAAAGATACCCAAGAATTATAACTCCCAAAGAATATAGGAATGTCTAAGACAGGTGTTGATTTTACTTTATGTTTCACTGACCATACCTTTTTATTAATGTTTTTCTTCATCATGTTGTAAGTTTTTTCATGCATGTTAAACATACCTTCATACGTTGAATCGCTTTGAGGGCCTTCGCTTTCCATTTCCCAATGCAAATTATCGATAACTGACCATCGAGCCTCCAGTGACTTGAGAGCATCCTCGAGCTCCCATTTCTCCTCTAATAAATCAATCTGAATGCTATTCACGGTCCGCGCGAAAGCTTTTATGTTGGCTTGCTGTTTGCGCATCATTTCGTCCATCTTACTTTCTGTTCCCCTCTGTTGTTTACCCAATTCCTTATCTCTTACCTCGGCGCTGGATGCTGGCTTATCGCTCTTAGCGGATGTATCTACCAGGTCCTTGTTGAGAGTTGTAGATGCGCTCGTATCTGAAGGATTCAGGTCGATCTTGGCTTCGGAGCTCTTCTCCTGTAGTCCTTGCAACCCTGCTGTCAGCTTCGCGTGGAAACTAGTATACGTTTCCTTTGTACTCTCATAAATTCTTTCCGTGAAATACGAATTGGAACGACTCTCTACCATACTTATCTGTTCGTGGTTAAACTGGAACTCATTCCACAATTCGCTTAACTCGTCTAAACGTGTTTTAAAATATTCATGCTTCGCCTTTCGAGTCGAGCTATCTTTCTTAAAGTTAGAGAAAGATGTCTCCATCCGTTGTTGAATCTCTCCTTGACGCTGAATGTAAGCCATCTTTACTGACGAAGGTGCAGTATAATAAGGAAAGATCTTACTTGAATATCTCCTTGCGTTGCTCTGTTACTGCCAATACCACCACTGTTACTGTTGAGACTCTGCTACTCCTCTCCCCCAATGGCTCCGATCGCTGCAGCACTCACTCGTTGAAAGTTCGTTCACCTCACACGGCTTTATCAACCACGGTATCAAAACGCGCGAGGCCCTAAGTTCGAAGGACCATGTGCGGGTGCGGGCTCGCGATGAATGTTAAAAGTCGAGAGGAAAGTAGAGAAAATGTTTATTGTTCTTAAAGTGTTAAATGAATGAATATTAAAGTTGTATGAATGTTTAAAAATATGTTAAAAATGTTAATGTTTGGTCGAATGCACCCGGCCGGTTCGGATCCGAAAAGTGCACTGAATTTGGGTTATTGCGAACTATTGGTCAACGCGTATTCTGCTGAGCCGGCGCACGCGCCGCACGCGGCATAAAACGTGTTGAAGGTGCATTGCACCGAACATTCCAGCTCATTTAATCGGTGAAACCGTTTTTATTTTTGGATTGTAGCCCTGTCTATTAGTAACTACGCTGCATTTTTGTGTCAGTTTTAAACGTCTAGACACAAAGTTACAGCGGTTTAATGAGGTTAACTCTCATAATTGTTAGTGAAAATTAAAAATTCTGTAAAAAAATAAGTAACGACTAAAATTCTAAAATAAAAACGGTTCCATAAAATGAGCTGGAATTTATACCCTTTTCGTATGTACAGATTATCTAAAATCACCATGTATGACGATAACTGAATTGTGCGTTACCAAATTTAACTACCTTTCACTTTCAGTCTGTGTTTTAGCTAATAATAATAAAAATGAATAAATATCTTGGGACATCTTACATAAATCAACCTAGTCCCACGGCAAACTCAATTAAGGCTTGTGTTGTGGGTACCAGGCGAAGATATATATAATAGATAGACCATTCGCTGTTCTAACCTCCCACTCTACAAAATTCGATCGGTACACAAAACGTGATTGGTTGATTTCTTAGAATGGGCGCTAGAATAGCGAATGCTCTTTCGGTTTAAACGAACATTTAGATACAAATGTACAGCCACGACCAAGGAACAAACATTTGTGATAAATAAATACACAAAGAATGCCCTCGCCGGGATTCGAACCCGGAACCTCCAGCTTCGTAGGCAGGGTCACTACCAACTAGGCTACGGAGGCTGACAATAGGGATTATGACTGTAGTTAATATAAATTATTTAACATTATGCACGACATAATACATGAAGAAATTATTACTAAGATGTAGATTGCAGTAATATTTGTACAGAACTTCTATTTAATAAATTGAAAAGAACTTAAAAGAGTAGGTCATTTGGCAGTACTCAAACGTGACGTCACTTTTGAGTATTTCATATAAAATTCCATAGTGGTGATCGTTTCGACAGATCGAAAAAAGAAGCTGATTTGACTTGCCAGTCATCATGCCTATTAGCTCACATTCTAATGTCGATGTTATTTAATTGACAGTAAGTCGAGCATGGGCGCTTCGTCCAGCGACCGGCTGACGGAGTGGACGGTGGATCTCTACCCGAAGGGAGTCTGGTTCAAGAAGAGTATGCTCATCGTGTGGTCCGGGACTTTCGATGTTAGTACTTCACCTTTAACATTTATTACCTGCGACCATATACAGGGTGTAAGTCTAATACGGGCGAAGCTCTTAACGGGTGTTAGTTTACGACATAGTAAGTACATTCAAATAACTTTTAATTAAAATAAGAGCAACAAAATTTTCCATACAAAATAATTCGGCGCGCAATGTAGAGCAACATACGTGAGTTAAACACTCGATGACAGCTAATTTCAAAAGCAGATGACATAACTGACATATCAACAATAACAAATGTTCGTACCTACATTGCTGCTCCGATAATCTTAAAAAAATTCTGTGGGGTCATAATGAAGAGTAATTTTGAAAAAACCTTGTAATCCATGATCACACTAATGAATCCCATGCCTGGTTTAATTGATCGCCCGTATTAGATTTACACACTGTATAACATGAACGTCTAACGCCAGCTCAAAAATGCCCCCAAACACAATTGTTCAGTTGTGCCAAGATGGGCAGGACAAAGCGCTTTTCTTAACACCACGCATATTTCGGCGCAACATCTTTGACAAATGTTTATAGAATATAGCCAATCAAATGTTTAATTTCTGAATAATTCTTCAGTTCTTCTGTTCTTGTATAATTTCTGAGGTCTTCAGTAATAAATAAAACTCGAGGATGCTTCAAAAATGATCTAATCGTAGTTCCACAATGGTACTTGAAATTTAGGTATTAATAATCAAAATAAAATAAGTAGACGCGCACATGAGCGTGTATCTCAGAGCCTAGTGGCTCGCTAGGCGACTCGAGGAAGCGGGGGCGCGGCGGCAGCCGCGACTGGTTTTACTTCTGTACGGTCCCCGCTTCACCTCCTGTGCTGGGAGCCGCAACAGACGGACCAATCACAACTATTTTTAAATGGCGGTTTAAGTTTTTATAGGTTGATATTGAAATTCATTACTGAGATGCATTGTAGAGGGTCACTTGTCAACTAAAATTCAGGTCCGTTTTTGAAAGGCAATTTAGTATGGCGTGCGACTTCCATGTTTTATTTGTTCGTAGTTTATTACCTCTCAGAGCGCACGCAATGGCAAAAGAAAATGTTACTAGTTTTTGTATTTTGGACGCGAATAACTGACATATTGACACCGCTTGTGCAACGCCAAAGACCATTCGGCAATAGATAGCAAAAAAATGTAAACAAATATGGCTGACTTTCCATAACATTTGGCGTGTTTAATTTGACACATATCGTAAAATACGTTTGCAGATATATTTTTACGTTAATGCTAACAATTTAAACTAAAAATGTCTATTAAGGTTTAAACCAAGATTTTGTTTCAAAAGTGCCTGATTATGATATAATGTAAGATTTCGTTTTGTTTACTTATTTTCCTCTTACTGATGAACGGTCCACTGAGACCTACAGACTAATATGGCTACTATGGCGCTGACACAGCGACATCTAGCGGGAATTTGAGAAGCTATGCCAGCTGGCACGACATACTATAGTTGAATTATCGAGAAGATGGAATTGCATATGTAGTGGTATCGCGTATTTACAATGTATTGTGTGCTATTGTGTGTGTTTTATCGACTCATGTATTTGCATTATTCGACTAATAGTAAACCTAATCGTAAAGATACAAGGTTCACTTTAAAAGTGTTGCTTTAGGAACACCACTACAAATGCAATTCCATCTTCTCGATAATTCAACTATATTTTATTATTGCAACGTGTCAACTATTTAAAGTTCTTAATATTAAATAATTGTATCGCATTGTCGCAGGTGCCGGAGGTGGTGCTGCGTACAGTGCGCGTGTCCATCACGTGCCAGAACGTGCCCGAGCCCTGCGCCGGCTATGACGACGCCGACGTGGACGCCGAACAATCGGAGAGCGACGTGCGAGTCAAGGTGAATAAATATTCTGACCCCCATTCACATAAGTCCCACCTCAAAAAATCCCCCTATTCATATAAGTCCCAGTAAAGCCCACCATATTATTCTTTAAATCGTAGTTTGAACCTTACTGTGTAATGAATAGTTGCGAATTTCGATTGTCAAAATCAATAAAACAAAGGAAATTTTACGTAGCGCCGCCTGGTGGCAGAAAAATATCGAAAACCCTCATTGGCCCCATGGGGATTTTTTTTTGGATGGGACACCGCCATCTAGTGAGGAATTGAGAAACTATACCGTTTGGCTGCTCCTATCACTTTATTGCAAAATTTTTCTAAAAACCTACTAGGGAGCGTATTCTAAGCCCCAAAATCTGACAGGCAACGGGAATGCACTCATTTTTAGGCCGCCTTTTATGATAGATAGGTTATATTTATGTATAAATCTAAGATACTTAAATACCAAACAATCATGACTAAGGAACATATAATTGAGAAAGGGAAGAAGATAAATCATATACCAAAGAAAAAACCTAGTTGACCAACGTCAGAGGTCTCAACTTACTTTCACGGAGTTTTATGATTATGATTTATTGTCATACTTATATATTTTTTCTTTCTTAAATGAGTTCTTTTTGGTATTCATGCAATTTTTTATGCTAATAATATTACTATGACAATGTTTTTTTTTTTCAGATTGGCCTTCTAGTATGGGGTGTGCAGAAAGGTGTAGAGCATATCGCGTCTGTTGTAGAGAGAGTACATAGATTTTCTGCTCAAAATAGGTGAGTAATGTTTTATATATAACTGTATGTACATACGACTGCCGCTGTATAGTAAATTTTCTTATAACAGATATGTTAATATATATGTGTATACAAGTTGGAAAAAAATTGTGTATTCCCGTTACTTTTGAGTTTTTGGGACTCAGAATAGGCCTCCTTAGGGGTTTTTTGGAAGTCTTGGAATCATCATCATCATCATATCAGCCGAAAGACGTCCACTGCTGAACATAGGCCTCCCCCAAAGATTGCCACAATGACCGGTCCTGCGCCACCCGCATCCAGCGGACTCCTGCGACCTTCACCAGGTCATCGGTCCACCTTGTGGGGGGCCTACCCACGCTACGCCTTCCGGTACGTGGCCGCCACTCAAGAACCTTCCCGCCCCAAAGGCCATCGGTTCTACGCGCAATGTCTTGGAATAGTCGATTTTTTTTTATTTATACGGAAAAAATGTCCAAATGCGTGTAATCGGTGTCTCAAAACATCACTGGCAATGGAACATCACTTATTTTTAGGTCACCTGTATACATATATTAATTTATACATTGTGTATTTTTTGTTATCTGTCTACCAATCGCAAATGTCAATAAATTAAATGAAATGAACGCATGTCGCACAGAGTGTAAGAGGTACGCGGCGCTGCCGCTAGATGGCGGTTATTAGTTAATGTATGAATGTCGGGCAGAGTGCTGAACGTGGACGGCGCGCTGGACTTCGACGAGCTCAACACGCCGCTGTACTCGCCCGCGGCTCGGTCCTGCCGCGACGCGCACAAGAGGTACGCGGCGCTGCCGCTAGATGGCGGTTATTAGTTAATGTATGAATGTCGGGCAGAGTGCTGAACGTGGACGGCGCGCTGGACTTCGACGAGCTCAACACGCCGCTGTACTCGCCCGCGGCTCGGTCCTGCCGCGACGCGCACAAGAGGTACGCGGCGCTGCCGCTAGATGGCGGTTATTAGTTAATGTATGAATGTCGGGCAGAGTGCTGAACGTGGACGGCGCGCTGGACTTCGACGAGCTCAACACGCCGCTGTACTCGCCCGCGGCTCGGTCCTGCCGCGACGCGCACAAGAGGTACGCGGCGCTGCCGCTAGATGGCGGTTATTAGTTAATGTATGAATGTCGGGCAGAGTGCTGAACGTGGACGGCGCGCTGGACTTCGACGAGCTCAACACGCCGCTGTACTCGCCCGCGGCTCGGTCCTGCCGCGACGCGCACAAGAGGTACGCGGCGCTGCCGCTAGATGGCGGTTATTAGTTAATGTATGAATGTCGGGCAGAGACTCTGCCATTGCGCTGCCGCTAGATGGCGGTTATCTCACCCACAAACTAAACTGTAGTTTTTCATTTTGTCACGATCAAATTATTGCACAATGAGAAAAATAGTACGATTGGCGGACTTAATGCCTTAAGGCATTCTCTACCAGTCACACTTTGGGCAAAAGGAAAAGTTTATGTGTCGCAACCTTCCAAAGGTGAACAGGCACTTTCTGAGCGAACTCGCTCGATCGAAGGCCGCGTCCGGCCAAAAGTAAGCCCGTTTCAAATAAAAAAAAGACATAAAACATGAAATGAGACATGTCTTGAAATTTTGTTAACTAATGTATGTCACCATCAGTATATCACGCTTATGAACGTCTAACGAATTAACACATTTCTTTTTATTTTCTCCATTTTCATAATTTTGAATATATAAGCAAAATTAGGGTTATTTCTACTCATAATCACGAGTTTTTTCGATCCCAAAAGACAACAAAAGTTTCAAAATTTCCATACATTTTCCGGATCTCCTCCTTTGTTACTGCCATACAAAGTGTATGGAAAATTGTAACAAAATAAGGAAAAAACCATGATACATTTTTTTCTCATTGTAATGGAAAGAGCTCGTGATTCCGAGTAGAAATAAACCAAACTTTACTCATAAATTCAAAATTATGAAAATAGAGAAAACAAAAAGAAATGCTCCTATACGAATATTAGACGTTCATAAACGTGATATACTGATGGTGACATTTCTTTCTTATTCAGAAATGTAGTAAAAAATTATAACATTCGTTTCCTATTTTTCCAGCAACTGTCCGAAATGCAGCGAGAGATGTGACAACCCGGAGCCGAAGCATTTATTAGGACCCAACAGGGACCAACTAAGAGTAAGTAAAGTTTGTTCTTCGATTTTCCACTCGGCTCATGATAATCAGACTTTCCGAGGAGAGATGACATAGTACATTACGATACAAGCCCGAAAATAAACCCCTGGGGCCCGTTTCTCGAACTTTTATATGTATGTATGTATGTAAATTCTTTATAGTACACAAAACACAGGTAAAAATACACATATTAACAGTAAATTTGACAGGTACAAAGGCGAACTTATCCCTGTAAGGGATCGCTTGTAACTTGTAATACAAGAGAAAGTCTCTTTTTAACACAATTAATTAGATAAGGGAACCCGCTGGAGGCAAGCAGCGCAGAACCGGTCATATTGGCGATCATTGGGGGAGGCCTATGTCCAGCAGTGGACGTCTTTTGGCTGAAATGATGATGATGATGATGATGAATTAGATAAGTGCCTGTTGCATAACAAATTACAACGAATAATACAAGCGGAAGTCTCTTTTTAGTAAGAGAGATAGAAAAGCAACTTCCACTTGTAGTATTAGTTGTAATTTGATATGTAATAGGCCCAAGGACTTCCGCTTCTATTACAAGTTACAAGCTTTCGAGAAATAGGCCCCTTGTACGACGTATTCCCGAAGTTTTGACTCTTACGACACCCGTGGGAAGAGTTAGGGTAGTGACAAATGTATTCTTACTGCCGTCACCACACGGCCACTATCTTTAATGCTTTATTTTATTCCCAGATCCAAGTGGTGATCGTGCCACTGACGGACTACTGCCATGTAGGAGCACCCGACACGACATGACGCGACCTCTGCCGACCGCGTCGTCTCGTTTAGTCACGCGTCAAGTCAACATCTCTAGTAAGGCCCAATGTGCGATATAAATAATGGACATTATCTTTAGATCCCAGTAGTCGTCCACTGACAGAGTACTGTTTGGGCCCGAGACGACATGACGCGACCTCTGCCGACGTCGTCTCGTTTAGTCACGCGTCAACATCTCTTGTAAGGCCCAATGTGCAATATAAATAATGGACATTATCTTTAGATCCTAGTGATCGTCCAACTGACTTAGTACAGTTTGGGCCCGAGACGACATGACGCGACCTCTGCCGACCGCGTCGTCTCGTTTAGTCACGCGTCAACATCTCTCGTAAGGCCCAATGTGTAATATAAATAATGGACATTATCTTTAGATCCTAGTGGTCGTCTCACTGACTTAGTACTGCTTGGGGCCGAGACGACATGACGCGACATCTGCCAACCGCGTCGTCTCGTTTAGTCACGCGTCAACATCTTTCGTAAGGCTTAATGTGCTATATAAATAATGGACATTATCTTTAGATCCTAGTGGTCGTCCCACTGACTTAGTACTGTTTGGGCCTGAGACGACATGACGCGACCTCTGCCGACGTCGTCTCGTTTAGTCACGCGTCAACATCTCTCGTAAGGCCCAATGTGCTATATAAATAATGGACATTATCTTTAGATCCTAGTGGTCGTCCCACTGACTTAGTACTGTTTGGGCCTGAGACGACATGACGCGACCTCTGCCGACCGCGTCGTCTCGTTTAGTCACGCGTCAACATCTCTCGTAAGGCCCAATGTGCTATATAAATAATGGACATTATCTTTAGATCCTAGTGGTCGTCCAACTGACTTAGTACTGCTTGGGCCCGAGACGACATGACGCGACCTCTGCCGACCACGTCGTCTCGTTTAGTCACGCGTCAACATCTCTCGTAAGGCCCAATGTGTAATATAAATAATGGACATTATCTTTAGATCCTAGTGGTCGTCCAACTGACTTAGTATAAGTACTGCTTGGGGCCGAGACGACATGACGCGACCTCTGCCGACCACGTCGTCTCGTTTAGTCACGCGTCAACATCTCTCGTAAGGCCCAATGTGCAATATAAATAATGGACATTATCTTTAGATCCTAGTGGTCGTCCAACTGACTTAGTATAAGTACTGCTTGGGGCCGAGACGACATGACGCGACCTCTGCCGACCACGTCGTCTCGTTTAGTCACGCGTCAACATCTCTCGTAAGGCCCAATGTGCAATATAAATAATGGACATTATCTTTAGATCCTAGTGATCGTCCCATTGACTAAGTACTGCTTGGGCCCGAGACTACATGACGCGACCTCTGCCGACCGCGTCGTCTCGTTTAGTCACGCGTCAACATCTCTCGTAAGGCCCGATGTACAATTTAAATAATGTAATAGACATTATCGTCAGATCAAAGTGTTCGTCCATTGACTACCACATCGGACCTGTGGCCTATACGACAAAACTTTACAAGCGTACAATTCTACAAAATTGTATAAATTCCCATACAAAAAGTTGACAATTTTGTAGAATTGTACACTTGTAAAGTTTTGTGGTATAGGGGCCTGATATTACATGGCGCAACAATATGTATCGCTGGTATACATACTCCTGGCTCGTCTCAGTCGATTTATGTCAAGTAAAATTCGTCCCTTTCTGCTTTCGTCACCCATTCTTCATTGGTCACTTTCGATATTTGACTATTTCTTATTCCGTCTTATTTCGGTATTCGTCCACGTCTCGACTGAGCCAAGAGTTTACCGTTTCGCCTTTCGAGATAGATGAATTAAAGTTACATATTAGCGTTTATGAGCATTTCTCAAATAGTTGTACGTCTTCGATTTTTTCATAAAAAAATGCAAGCTGGCTGAGATATACACCGGCTGTTTAAACCCGGCCGATTTTAACATTGTATTCCTGACCACATTTACAAACTATAATGTCGTATAAACTTTTTTGGATATCGCCTAGTTTCAGAGTTATTACCAATAAAAAAAACATATTTTCTAATTGTTACTCAGTACCAAAAGTCTTTTTAACGGCGTTGGTGCCATTATGGAGGATAGTCTCACTAACCTCATAGATGTCAAAAAATGAGAAATAAAACATTTAAAAAAAGAGATTTTTATAAAAAAAAAACGTTAACACTCCTTGTGCTAGTTTTATTAATAACACTTACTTTTTGTGTTAAAATACATTCAAAAAGTAATAAAAAAGAAATTAAAAAAAAAGCTTTTCGCCTAAAATGACAAAAGTCATATACCATTTTTTGTTTGTTTTTACATCAAAAATGCGTGGTTAAAATCTTTCGGGTATAAACAGCCCACGGTGTATGATGCTGAGGAAGATCGATCTTCTTTAAATGCCCCAGAAAGTTTATATGGAACATTCATTTTGTGTTACCAGGTTTCGTTACTTTTTGGCAGTGGCCGTTTAACGCGATCCAAATGTTTAACCTTTTTGAGAAATGCACTTATATAGGCTATGTGCGCGAAGGAATTGACATTGATTATTCGACAGACGTCAAAAATGAACTGAAGATCGTATGAGCTTTATTTCAAGTAGGTAATTTGTTACCTACTTTTGTTGGTGAGTTTTGGTTGTTAATCAAAAAAAATTAAGCAGTCATCGATTATTGTCTCCTCTTCGCACATAGTCAATACTGTTTAGTATTGATTGTAAGTAAATATTATTGGGTACTAAGACACTTAGGAAAAGTAATTAATAAGTTTGAAAATCTTTAGGCCTCTATGGCAGCTGCTGCGATCGACATTCAGTATAAACAAGTAGGCCTATGTATTTTTCAAATTGGCAATGTATCTAATAACAGGGATCGGAAAAATGTGCGTCATTGTTCGCAATAATATGGACATTACTCCAAAGTTGATTAAATGAATAATTAAACGAATAATTTCTTAAAATTTGATTTAGAAGCTTAAGGCACTGATGTCACCGCGAGCTACTACGCTATGAACACGAACAAAAGATACGCACTCCCGTGTAAAAAAAGAGACACGGCTATAGTCGCCTGGCGATGATAGCTGATAGCTGTGCGAGTATCGCCGTGTCTCTTTTATATATTTACACGGGAGTTCGTATCTTTTGTTCGTGTTTATAGCCGATAGTTCATAGCTTAGTAGCTCGCGGAGAGACCAGTGCCGTAAGGTCAAATAGGTAATATTTTGAAATTAAGCGCAGTATGAAGGTTTTTTTTTAATGTAAATAATCAAGTATTACAATCGGCTAAACCTAAAAGGTCATAACATTGCCCACTCCGTTTATATATACTTTGTAAAACAAATGAAATTGCATTTCTATGGTTTATTTTGGACCTATGAAGTTCAAATCAATGATACTAGATAATAATTATTTTCCTAACATACATTACGTATGATGGGTAATGTAAGGTACATATTCTTTTATTAGTAATAGAGGATAGAACAGTTGTATGTATAGTTTCATTCAGAATCTTTACGAAGATACATGTTAACGCACAAGTGGTTTAAAATTTAACTTCCATACTAGATCAATATACATTTCAATGATTTGTATAAAATTTCAATACGAAAATTGTTTATAAATTAGAAACAGGCGATTTACGTAGCGTTGTATGGGGTTAACTAAAGTATGTATATGTAAAATATGTATGATGTAATGGAAACAAGATTAATTATTTAAGTATCCAACCAAACCATATTGTGTGGCGATGTTATTATTTTATTGTATCTTAACGGTTCATTTTGTTATCGAGACTGACCCACAACACAAAATGCAATAAGGGATGTAAATGTAACGTTTAGTTATTTGTTAATTGTTGAGTTTTTTTGAATAGATAGATGATTTTGATTGTGGATATGACTTGTTCAGATTATATTAAATAATTACGAATAATTGTTGTTTTTTTTAATGTTTCCCTGATTCAAAACTCTTGGGGAACGAACACTAGGTACTCTGAGACCCTACAGCGAACGATGGGTTGCCTCATTGTCATATTTACGTACTAATTTACAAGCATGAGATAGAGGCACGTTAATTGTGTTTTGAACAGATTTGCCTTTGAATTTTAAGAGTAAACCTAGATAAAAAGAGTAAACGAAATACTCGTAAACGGATTTATCTAAATCTAATCTAAACATATTCAGTAGCGGTTGAATGTAATCTTTTGCTTTCTACCAGCAATTTAGAGCTCGTTTTACCTAATAAATGATATGTTGTATCATAATATACTATATTCAGTAGGTAAAAGTTGTATTCAGCTAAATAACTATGTAATATACTGCGCGTTACCGTCATGTAGGCTATTATTGAAACCGAGCAGTAACATATTGACCAAACCACCAATTTTATTTAAAACTTTTTTTTTATTAATTTACTTTCTACAAATTTGCGTGAGAAGCAATGTACTTGGTTATAATTATAGTTATCTTTTGGCACTGACAGATCGCACCCACTTGCAGCGTTAAAAGAAAAAAATACTTTGTAAACTATTTTTATTAATGTTCCTACCGGTTTCAAGACAGATGGCATGATCTTAATCGCGTAAACTTACGTTTAATTTTATTTTTATCCTGACGTTTCGGGCATGACGTGGCACCCGTGGTCGCAGGCAGACTCCATAACGTAAGTTTACGCGATTAAGACCCGTTTGTCGTTAAGATATGAATCACAATCCTGAAAGTTAAATCAGTAGACCGCATGCTGGTAACGGGCTGTAGTAGGATATGTCGTTTTTATAATAATACGTGGTTATTATGATCATGTTATTATGGAGCATGTAGCTTCCAATTAGTTCGCTAGATGTCGCTGTACCGGCGCCATAGTAACGCTGCCTCGCGGTGTTAAGATTTTCCTCGGTCCAATCGGGTTCTACGTTTCGCTCTGTTCATTTATCGCTTCTCGGCCTTTTGGCTAAGATCAAAGTGTAGTATCTGTTCTTTTCAGCTTAATATCTGAAAGTTCCCTCACTGAGGGACCAGTATATTAAACTGATTTTTGTAAACCGACGGGATGTTCGGGGCTCGCTCCACTCCCGTCACGGGTCGGCCCGGCATTGCAGTGCCGCCGGGATTGGCCCACATAATACATTGAAATATACACGGTGGAATTTAATCGGTGAACAGGAACACATTTTTCTATTTCAGTAATCGATGGCGGTCACGTTTATGTAGTACATAAGTGGAACCAAGTTTTTTTTTTAGCATAACAAATTTTTATGTTGAAATTAAACTTTAATTAAAATTTATTGTCACCCTACTAATGGTTTAGTCTGAAAAGTTTAATACCTCTTTTCAAACTATCAGCCATGCATCGCTCTTATTTTACATAGGAATAGAGTCTATCGCAAAAATTAAAGCATGTGAGTGGTTATTGCTCATTTATGTTTTAAGTTTCTATGGCTGATAGTTTGAAAAGAGGTATTAAACTTTTCAGACTAAACCATTAGTAGGGTGACAATAAATTTTAATTTCAACATAAAAAAAAATTATGCTAAAAAAAAACTTGGTTCCACTTAAGTACTACATAAACGTGACCGCCATCGATTACTGAATTAGAAAAATGGGTTCCTGTTCACCGATTAAATTCCACCGTGTATAACTGATTTTACAGTACACAATTAACAGCGCCTAATCTTTTGAATTAAGTTTCCTAGGGTGTCGGCTTTTTGGAGGGTGAGGGGTGGCTTTAGCATAGCGATTGACCATTCACTTGTGCCGTGTATTTACTATTTATTTTTACGTGTAAGCGTATCAGCCTCTTTAGTGGAACGTCCCACCGGCGTGGAATCGGCGTGACCTTGACCGTTCACAAAATTACGCTTCTCTTAATACCGACAATTCAATGTTTTTAGATGGCTAAAATCGTTGTTTACATCACCAACAAATATTATGGTTGTACAGTCGAGTACAAAGATATGTATACGCCTAGAAGTTACAAAATTATGTATCTATTTACGTTATTAACCATGTAGTATTATTAATTATTAAAACCAATAGATATACCTACTCTTCATGTTTCTTCCTGACGACGGAAACCACAGCGGACGCTAACCAGAACCTTCAAGATGTGGTTTGAATCCTCAGGGAGGAAGGTACGAGATTTTGTGAAATTCAGCGCTGGGGCAGGAAGTCAAAATTTTCGGGGGAGACCTTATGGCATTTAGGGCTAATGTAGTAACGACGTGAAAACCCAGCCGTCTCTTCGTCAGAGAAACGGGCTTTAAACCAAAATCAGTAAGCGCGTACGACTCGATCTCCGGTGCTCCAATACTCTTTCTATTGAAAGAACGATCGTCAGAACCGGAGGACAAAGGTTTTCGTACAATCTCTAGGACTCTAGGAAGAAGCCACCTGACGAAGATGACTACAGCTCGTAGAGAAGTCGTTACTTCGAAGCTGGCAGTCCTTTCCGAAGTAGAAGACTTGTATGGCCCATTATACGCTTCGCATAAATCTCGACGCGATCTCGAAAATGAGGATTCTAGACCCACTTTGATACGCCACGACACCGAAGACCTGCTAGAAGTCAGTATCGGAGAAATCGAGGTTGCTCTTGGGCATCTTAAAAACGGAAAAGCCCCTGGATAAGTAGGATGGCGTTACAGTTGTTAAAAGTAGGAGGTAAACCCGTACTGAGGGAGCTCCAACACTCCATCCAAGCTTTTCAACGCTGTCCGATTCGAAGGGAGAACTTCGGAGGCATGGAGTACAAGGGTGGTCGTCCTGTTCTTCAAAAAGGGAGACAAACCCCTAATGAAGAACTATCGATCCATTTCTCTTCCAAGCCATGTCTATAAGCTGTTCCCAAGAGTGATCATGACCCGTCTTGCGCGGAGACTCGGCGAATCCCAACCTCCGGAACAGGCTGGATTTCGGAGCGGATACGGCACCATAGACCACCACACAGTGCGGAACCATGTTCATCCAAGTACAGAATCAGCAAACAAATCCTATACAATTGATTGCATAGAGGCGTGACACAAGGGGACGTTATCTCCCTGAAATTGTTCTCAAATGCAATGAAGGACATGTTTAAGACGCTGATCTGGAAAGGACGTGGCATCAACATTGATGGCAAGTACGAGAGGTAGTATGTATACCTCGAGCAAACATTGCAGATGGGTAGGAACAACTTCGAGGATGAGGTGAATAGAAGAATTAAGCTAGGTTGGGCAGCATTTGGGAAGCTACGTCGAGTCTTCAAAAGTCAATTTCAAAAGTCTTCAATCAGTGCGTCCCTCCCGTCATGACGTACGGAGCCGAAACGTGGACACTGATGGTACGGCTGGTCCACAAGTTCAAGGTCACGGCTTCTCTCTGCAGGATCGAATCAGAAATGAGGTTATCCAGCAGAGAACCAAAGTGATCGATATAGCGTGGAGCGACGATTTGGCAGGATTGAAGACGGTTGCGTAAAATTAGGGGGGGCTATGTCCAACAGTGGACTGCGATAGGCTGATGATTATGTATTGTTAAGTGTGAATATTTGACGATAGTTAAAGAACATTTTTAAGTCAATCCCACTGACAATTTGAGTTTTGGTATGGAAAATGTCGGTCCTTGCTATTAACTCTATGAACAACTGTTTTCAAGGCCACGCTGCCGTCAATTTTGACCGGTGCGCCGCCACCGGCTATTTGGCCATTGGCGCTCATATCTACTGTTGCGTAACATTAAGCGTGCGTTCCGCGTCCACTCAAAATGGCTGACTGAAGTGACTGACTCTCCGCGCTTATGGTGCCGGGCTGCCATCTGCTCGGCGTACGGACGTCCCGCACCCCGCAGCCCCCGCACCTTGTACTCTTGCGCCGTTGACAACGTTTATATAGCCTGTATCGCACACGTTATTTATTGTTATCTCGTTATAACTACAAAACAAACCACGGAAAGTGTTCGCTTCTTAATTTGTTTGGCATGCAGGTAAATTTGCTTTATATTAAATACATTTTAGGGTAATGATGCGTGATCTACCTAAGTACCTACGCGAAATGTGAGAAATATAATCTAGGATACTTCTATTGACGTGTTGCAATGTACGCACACAAAACAGATAAAAAAATTAAGAATTATTGTCACGCCGATTTCACGCCGGTGAAAACATCGGCGGCGGCGGCGTGGCTAAAATGACCGGCGGCGGACGCCACGCCGATCGGCGCACACCTCTAATCACCGCCGGGCGAGTATCGCCTTGTATCTTTTTTTACACGGGAGTGCGTATCTTTTGTTCGTGTTTATAGCCGATAGTTCATAGCTTAGTAGCTCGCGGTGAGACCAGTGCCTTACGTTCGTGTTTATAGCTTAGTAGCTCGCGGTGAGACCAGTTGAAGGGTCCACGGAAAAAACATGTCCAAAGCTTTAAAAAATCATGGCATATTCACATCTTATTCTGTTTAAAGTAAGGTGGTTTTTCCTTATGTAATTTGAATTGACTAGACATGTTCTTTCCGTGGACCCTTCAGTTGTCTTATTTAACAGGCTTCGGCGAGGTGATCTGGATGTTGAATGTCACATGAAACTACGGCGGTCAAAAGGTTAACTTAATTAATAATAAAAAAACAACATTTTGATCTAGTCAGATTGTTTATTTTATTATGTTTAAGGATCAATATAATTTCCATTCAGATGAAGTGGCTCCTACATTAGAACAAAACAACATGCACACATTTTTCAATTCTCAAATACCTGACAGCATACTATGTCTCTTAAAATTTATGAAGTGGTATTACAAACATACAAAATAGATTAAGTTGTAATATATTGAATGTGTATAATGTAATATTAATAACAAAAGCTATATCACCTACTGTAGAAGAGGCATGCAGAGGTAGATCGGTACGTATATTATATCGAATATTATAATAAATACAGAACTATGTCATAGAAAACTTCGTAAACGTTAAAAAAATCCAGCACTGTACTATATAATAAGATTTGTAAGAACAGCAATTTATTTTCTATTTACAAATAGCATTTCACGCACAAAATATATCGGTTACTAGACCGAGCAAGCTGTCTTCCTCACACCTTAGCCTAGGGATCCATTATAAGAGAGACAACCTTTTAATCTTAGCACATTAACTTGACCGTTTTTTAAAACCTTAGAATATGAGTGGAAGTCTCTTTTTAACGCCAATAATTAGATAAGGGCTTCCGTTTGTATTACAAGTTACATGGTTTTGAGAAAAAGGCCTCTTTATACGCAGTTATTTGCTATGATATTTGGAATTTTACATTATAAATAGTCGGTACCAAATACTAAGTACAAATACTCGAAAGTGAATAAATTGATTTGCAAACATGTCCCGAAAATGCCCGCTGGAGTCCGACGTATGTAGACAAGTGATTTAAAAAGTAGGTAAGTACCTGTATTGTACGCGTGCCAAGCGGCTCGCTGGTATCCTTATAAGGAGCAATACTCATACGTGTCTTTTAGATAATTTGGAGACCTCCAATAGCGGGTACGTTCGTAACATGTAAAGTAATCAAGCATGTATATAGCGAGGACTCTCTCAGCGGGTTTCTTTTGTATTGGCATTTAAATAGTAGTGAGAGCCTGTTTAACCCTTTAATACATATCGGCAACATATTTACCATCAAACAAAACTGAATTAATTGAGAAAAAATATGGTAGTGTGTCTAATGATTAACAGGTCAGAGTTTAAAGGAAGTAACTCTACTTACAAAGGATCCCTCGTATACATAGACATGGTATATAAACACTGTTATAAATGCTTACGGTACAAGCCCTATTGGGCACAGAACATGGATACTATGTACAGATGTCTACTGGAGTAACTAGGGGGTGACGATAGGCTGTTTAGAATAGTCGACAGAGAAGGGAAACTTTATAATTATCAACTAATGAAGTTATGGGAAACGTGTACCAACCAGTTATTGGAACAGCTCTGCGACCTACATATAACATGGACGTCTAACGCCAGCTCAAAAATGCCCCCAAAAACAATTGTTCAATTGTGTCAAGATGGGCAGGACATAGCGGTTTTCTTAACACCACGCATATTTCGACGCAATATCTTTGACCAATGTTTATAGAATATAGCCAATCAAAACTTTGATGGCCCAATCACAACTATTTTTAAATGTTGGTTTAAGTTTTAATAGATAGATAATGAAATTAATTACCGTGACGTTTTGAAGAGACAAATGCAATTAATTATGGAGTGCGGATTCCATGTTTTATTTATTCGTAGCAACAGCTTCTCTAGTGTTTCCAGTTAAATAATTTATATGTGTATATCTAATACGGGCAATAAAACAAGTTATAGGTTTCAAGTGTAATGATGCCACAGTATTTTTTTTTTTTCGCTAGCAATGTAAGTACTATGTTGTCTATGTTATGGCAGTTTGTCATCCGCTTTAGAATTGATCTGTTAACGAGCGTTTAGATCAAATATATTGCATTACATTGCGGGCTGAATTATTTTGTATAGATAATATTTTTACTGTAATTTAATGTTATCTAAATGTACTTTACTGACCTCAGGAGGTTCGCCCTTATTAGATAAAATTATTGCAGTTTTCCCTACAGTCGACTATCTGTTCTCGATTATTTGTCGATAGCGCTAATTAGGCCTTCATATGTAGTTCTTATTACAGAACATCTAAGACAACATCTATAATTTTCTATTTACAAATAAAACAATACGAAAGAGAGAAATACATGAGGTTTGAATAACAATCCCCCTAATTACGCCCGCAGTTTACACTCAATACCAAATACAACCAGCATGGTTACCACTAGTTGGAAAGTAACGTTTACGGCAGCATTTACTCGACATGTAAAGTCGTCCATTACGCTCGCTCTAATAAATTAGTGCGAATATTATCCTGCCTGACGTATCGGTTAAACGCTGTTTCAAGCCGTACTTGCCAACTCATCGTATAGCTACAGAGAACATAAATGCTAGTTTAAAATTATTACGCAATTTTCGAAGCCCTTAAAGAAACTTTGATCAAAACGAGATTTAGCTTACTACAAAATAGACCGGGCCCGTTGGACACAAAGGTGACGTCACCAAGCTAAACATATTACTCCTTCTCGCATATCAAATGCTCATACAAAGACCAATAGTTTTACCGGTGACAATTTAGCTAACCTTTATATTCCATTCTAAATTTCTATTGATT
Organism: Thaumatotibia leucotreta; assembly: GCA_025490895.1. Lineage (NCBI taxonomy): Eukaryota > Metazoa > Arthropoda > Insecta > Lepidoptera > Tortricidae > Thaumatotibia > Thaumatotibia leucotreta. The sequence goes on along the minus strand of JALPQI010004065.1, from coordinate 47,406 downwards.
AAAAACTTAATAAATGAATTATCTGTATTTTATTAACCCTATCATGACTTACATGTAATCCAAAAAGTTTCGCTTAAATTAACACAGATTAAAATAGTTGTTACCCGGTCTAAATCCAGTTCAGAATCAAGCCAGATAAAAAAAAGCAATAAAAGGTAAAAGAAAAACAAAAAAACGAAATTAATTTAAATATAACCATATCATGTACTAAGGTAATTTACCAAGTAAGTACTAATACGTTAATAAAAAAAACTAAAGATAAAAGCGTTGGTAGAAAACTACCCTTTCCAATAAATTTATGATATTTATGGGAATTTAAAATTCATAATATGGCTTGGTTCAAATTAACACGAAAATAATTAATTGAAAAACCACATTTTATCATATCGATTTATGCCAAATAAGATTAAATAGTAGTGAAGTAATTATTTCCATGATTAAACGACACAAATAATTGAGTAATTTAGCTGAAAAGGGTCCGCCTTGACTCTGAACGTGGCTCGAAATCCTCTTACTATTAATTTTAAAGACAGATTTGGAAACTATTTTGTACACAGATCGGGTATTGGGGTAGTATTATGCAACCGTCTGATTTGCTGGGTGCCTATCGCTTACTTATCATATCGATTTATCAATAACACGTCCTTTAAAATAGAACCACAATACCCTGTGCTCATTTCTATCCTAACAACTAAAAGCTAGGGACAAAAAGGTCGCAAAGATCACAACGGGTGCTTATTCTTATAACTGCCGCCCGCTGTATAGCGGTCATCACGTGGCTACATACAGACCTCTGATATAAATTCAGTAGTATTACATCAAATATCACAGTATTGTCACCTTTGCAACGAAAATTTACATCAAAATGGAATATGTTTCGATTATAACATGGATATAGAAGTTTGAATAAGTACATGTATGAAAGCCTCTGCAGAGGTACGCGGCTGGTGCCGCTAATTCAGGCAAGTTAATGCTTTTTGCAGCGCAGCGGAGCTCAATCCCGGATTGCGTCCGCGTGCGCTATTGGTTAGTTTGCCTCAAGCATGCTGCGTTGAGAGCAAGTCGGGCACGGCGGCCAATGAGGCGCGCGTGCCCAATAGGGGAACCAATTTAGCACATTTGGCCGCGTCCCAAGCCAACTTCGGCGAGGGACGCGGCAGTTATCTACAATTTCAAAAGCATGGCGTCTGCCACGTGCCGTCACGGCTCTGTCCTGTCGCATTACTGCCTTCTAGTTCCTACCCCCTGTAGATGACTGTGACGCCATTTGCAATTTAGTCATTGTTCAGTTTCTTGTCGAAGCCTATGATTTCATTAGCTGTACCGTATTATTTCACATATCTGACTCGTTTTCGGATATATCCCTGACTCCCTATAAGTCGAATTCAAGTTCAACGAACTTATATTACCTAACAGTCTTTGGATACGTTTATCACTAAGACTCCTCTCCTCAACTTGTAAATAATTCTCCCCAAAATATATTTTGGAGAATATTTTTTTCTTTTTATACTTTATATCAACATTTTCAATTCAGAATATTGTTTCAATAAGTAAATTTGTCGAGTTATCTCTGTGGATCTACACCAATGATGTCAATTTTGTTGTTACTTTTTTTTTTCATTTTTAAAAGTGTAATTTTTGTTGTGTTGCGCGGCGGTGGAGGACGGGCATCGATCAGACTAAAAGTGACACGATATCGGGTTATAATAATAACAATCGCGATATAGACCAAATAATCAACATTTCATAGAAATTAGTTGTCTATGTCCGAATCATAGACTAAATTGTCCTCTGCCCTTGCCGCCGCCGCGCCCAGCTCTATATATCGTTCCGTTGTGTTGTCCTTCATCGCTTCCGAATCGTTTCCGAGGTCCGTCGGACCGCAGACGATTAACAAAATACGAAATTTATTACCTGCCTAACTAACACGGGCAAGACAATCGAATTGCCAAATCGATAGCACAATAAACTTTGTACTCGTTCACCTATAAATTCGACACGTCGACGTAAACACCTCGTGCCACGTAAACTTTACAAACATCATTTACCTTCATAAATAACATTATCTTTGTACTCACTCGTTACGGTCATACTCTACGCTTAACACTAAATATACATAAAAATATCACAGCACTATCGATTCTCTTACGCTAGGCCCGCCGCTTGGCGCCGGGCTCGACCGACTCAAGGGAATCGAAACGAAACAACACGACACCATACGACCGCGAACGATGCTACTTGCACATGTTCATTACAGGATAACCTAGTTTAGGTGTCCGACCCTCACCGCCATCGAGCACCTCAAGTATCCAGGGCAATATACTTTGTATTTTGTATTGGTTATGTGGTATGTCGACCAAATATGTATTTACTTATTGTTCTTCAAATAAAAATTCATTTTCATTACTTTTTTTCCCTCTGGCTTTACTCCTTGCTCGTTTCAACAACAAGACGAATTTAAAAATCTCGAAATGGTTTGTTTGATGTTTATTACTAAAGGCTTGGGTAGTGATAGTAATATGCTATATGCTGACAGATAAAATCTTAAATATTTTTAACCAACTTCAAAAAAGGATGTAGCTCTTAATTCGATTGTTTTTACGTATGTTACTCGATATCTAGAAGATTTAACACCTAGATTGTCTCGTTGGCACCAAGTCGGGGTAAGGTCGGTGATTATGTTTGTTCAATATATTTTAATCGAAGAATTAAGGACGACATTTTTGTGCAAGTATCAACGCAGCGGCCAATGGTGACGTAAAATCAAGTATAAATTGTAATAAAAGTGCCGCAAAAATAACCGAATATTTACAAAGCTTTTGTTTACCAATGTTAGCCTAAGACTTTGGAGCGAGTTCAAATTACACGGACTTGTTTTGTTCGACGCGATTTTTCGCTATTTTTTAGTCCGTGGTTCCTTACAAATAGGCTATAAAATACAGACTGCCACAAAAAGTTTATGCTTAAAATATAACAGAAACAGTAGCGCGTTACGCGCTCAACTCCCAGTTTGCACGACAAATGGCACAAATATACTACACAATACATATTTTTGTTTTTATCCAAATCCAATTTCGTTTTTTTTTTTCTTTTTCTCCGCTTTATATATAGACATACAAAAGAAAAACTTAACTTAAATGAGGTAGCATTATTATGATTATGATTATAAAAGTTTAATCTAGCGTTGGTGGGACACAATGTTTATAAATGTATATTATCAACAGTTACATTAAAATATTCCTATGGGTAGTGAGGTATCGTTCCCGGGTGAGGTAGTTGGTGGCCGAGTGTATCTCGGCCATTACTAACATGTAATAATCTATCGGATATATCTATAAAATAATGAAAATTAAAACGTATAGAATCGTAGTAGCTCTAGTAATCATTAAAAGCAATATGTATAACATCTGTACTAGGAAATCGGATGATATAACGGGGTCATACTCACAGGCATCTAAAAGGAATCTGGATACAGTGTGTTACCATCATCCAGGCTTTTATTAAAACTCCAGTAATGGGATGTGGATTAAAAATCAAACCCTGAGCATTATTTAATTAAAAACTAAACCCTGAGCATTAATTCTTGGCCAGAAATTAGGCATTGCCATCCAGCGAGGAAACGTAGCCAGTGTTATGGGCACTCTCCTATTGAGAAGCGACTTGGGGGATGATTAGAAACTCAATATTTAAAAATATTAAACTTTGAGTATCAAGTTGAACTTCAAAATGTATCTTTAAGTATCTGTTGGCAATGTCAGGTCGCGACCACTTGTAGCGTTTGACAACACGCTTTACATTGACAGTTACAAGAAAATAAAATGATGTCTAAAGTATATAATTAATGCATGACCTTACCAAAGATTTATCCAATTTGAATTTTGATATGCTGTCAATAGAGTCAAGAATACACGATGCATATACATCACTATGAAATTAAGTGTTAAATATTTGTCTACTGTAAATTCTTGCAAAATCGCTAGTATAGCGTAAAACCATAAATTTTCGTAAAAGCCCGCGTGATGGTAACGCACTGTATAATATCTGACACGTCACATGCTGATGGTATCCTTTTTGATGTTCAATTCAAATGCTTACTGTTTCTACTTGTATACATTACTACTGTATACAGTACTTTAGTCTGGAGCGCAGCGCCAACAAAGTGTATACAGTTTGGCGAACATTTTATTTATAGGTATTTTGTATTTTCTATGGTAAATAAATTAAAAAAAAAAAAACATTACTCTGTCGGACAAATAAAGCTTATTCTTATAATAAAACGCCAATACGATTCTACACGTTTCGCTTTAAAATATGTCCGTATTGAGCACCGCATACCGTCCGTTCATATCACAATAACCTTGGTATTTAGTGATGACGTGCGGCTCCCAGGGGTCGCTGAGGGGTCGAGGGTCGTGTGGTGGGGGGTCTCGGGGGTCGCTGGTGATGAGCAGGGGGTCGATGTGGGGCAGCATGTGGTCGTTGTGCAGGAGACGGCCGGCCGCGTCGAGGGAGAAGTCGGGGCCGTACTCGCGAGGCATGCCGAGGGGCGCGTAAGGCTCGTCTGCAGGTCACAATATTTAGGATTGATTACAATAAAAAAATACATAGTTAAAGCCGTTACATATCGTTAGGCTGCAGCTCCATTGAGACGGAGAGGAGCGGAGATGTCCAAAATTGGCCAAGGAGACCGCATCACAGTGTTTCGGATTTTGAATTTGAAGAATGTAATTGGTCAATTTTGCATATCTCCGCTCCTCTCCGCCTCAATGGAGCCGCAGCCTTAGCCTATACACGGTGCTCGCGAGCATTGCGAAAGATTTTAACTATGCATTCTAGACATCAAAACAAACAAAAAATATTAGGAGACCTAATGTCAAATTCGAAAAAAAAAATTTTTTTAGACTCTTTGTATACTTTTTAAAATTTCCAATACTTTTTATCATAGCAACAATTTGTTTTAAATGAATTTTTTAAATGACTTTTTTAAGGACAGGTTTTTTCGTCAAGTCTATTCTTATTTTTTGATTGTCAGGCAAAAGGTGTGGTAATATTAGAACACATTGTGGTAGAATTGTAATTAAAAAGAAGTTTTATGACGAGTTACGTCGAAAAACTTATTTCGAAAAAAGGTTATTTCTGGAACCAAGCCAAATCCAGGAAATTTTATATAACATTAAATACTCTAAATATGCACAGGAATTCAGCATTAAAATCTTTCGGAATGCTCACGAGCATCGTGTATTAGTCTACTAATAGACAACGGCATCCTTAACGTGCGTATGAACGCATTAGGAGAGGTAAAAGCTCATAATCGCCACGCTGCGCAAATTGTCGATCGCAGTAACGAGTCCACAATGATGACGCTGCTGCCCATCATTAAATTTCTATCAAAGAATGATCAAAGACGCTTCAATCTCTTAGTCGACACTTACGACACCCGCGGGAAGAATTGGGATAGTGACAAATATATTCTTACTACCGTCACCACACGGCATGCATTACTACTACATAATTAAGCAAGGGTTTAGTGACCAGTGAAATTAAAGCATGTACTTAATGTCATTAATGTCTCCGTAACCTCATGGAAGATTCAGGATGAATATCTAAACTAAACAATTTAAAGATGTTAAATATTATTATAATAAAATGTACAAACATACCTGAGACTAGAGTAGCAGCTGGCGGTAGCACTGCAAACTCCTCGGTCACCGGAGCGATGGTGGGATTGATGCTATCGAGGTCCACAGCCTCGCTGGCCGCCTCCAAAAACAGATAACTCTCCTTCATCTCACTCTCCTCCATCAGCTCTCCCTCTAACGAGATATCCATGTTATCCAATACAGTTAAAGTATCCATTTTCACTGAATTATTCTGAGAGTCGGAGTTCTCTGTAGCAACATTCTCTTTCTCATTCCCGACTGGTTTTTTGATAGTCTTCGGGTCGATTTTGTGCACCTTTCGCATGTGCTTGTACATGTTGGAGTAATGATTGAATTCTTTAGTGCAAGCGGTGCACCGGTAGGCTTTGACAGAGGCATGCATGTTCTGGTGTTGCTGTAGCTTGTATTTGGAGGTGAAGCCTTTGCCGCAGATGGTGCAGTTGTAGTTTTTGACGTTGGCGTGGGTTTTGGAGTGCTGGATCAGACGGTTCTTGGCGTTGTAGAGCTTGCCGCAGACCTTTAACCAATCAAATGTCGTATTTGTAAACGCTGCTGCAATTCCACGCATGCGTGTGATGTAAGTGACCAATTTATTATTAATATTTTCCTAAGTAGGTAGGCAGTTGTACAACTGATGCCTGTATTTAATTGCTCTGCGTTCAAGGGCTTGTTTTGTGACTGTTGTATTTGTCAAGTGTACATTTTTAAACTGGTTGTTATTTCTTGCGTGTTTATTTATTAATTGCGCAAATTTTACTGTTATTATATTTATTTATCAAAATGATACTTATAGGGCACCCTGTAGGGTGTTCGTGAGTATACCGACAGACTTGAAAGGTGTATTCCTGACTACATTTTGAGGCTATACCTAATGTCATATGATATTTTCTGGATTCGGCTTAGTTTAAGAGATAATGATGACATGTTTTTCAGAAAAACTATTTTCATCGTGAGTCATTGAAAAATGCCTGCACGATTAAAAATAAACGAAAAAAAAATGTTCAACAAAAAAAATTAAAAATCCTTGAAAAAAATTCCTTCCCTACAATTACTTGGTCATGTAGAAAAATCAAGATATCACAAAAAAAATTAAAAAAAAAAAATTTTTTTTTCTTTGCAAATGTCATGTCACATATTTTTTTTTACTTCTTTTGTCATCAAAAATGCTTTGGTAAAGTCTATCGGTATACTCACGAACATCCTGTATATGTAAAGTAAAATGGTCCCTGTTACATGGATTGATTACAGTTACATGGATATAATATACTTGATAGGAAATAATGTATATTTCAGTCTGTTCGAGTCTAGCCTCGTCCTCCCCGTCATACTAAGTTTGAGCTATTACAATTTAAACCTAATGGGTTTGAAAATATAGTCTTCAATTCTTTTGTTCTACATATTACAAAAAAGAAAAGAATTTTGAGTGTAACCTCAACCTAAATAGGCTTTTCATTAATGATATGACTAAAATCGAAATCACATTGGGCAGGACGAGGTTAGCCTCGCTAGGTGCCTACCTTGCAGACATGTATAACAGTCTCAAAATGCTGCGGCACATGTTTCATAAGCAGGTACTTCTCAGCGTAGGCGCGGCCGCAGACCGGGCAGCGAAACGTGCGCGCCGCGTGCACGGGCAGGTGCCGCCGGGCCGCGCGCCGGGACAGCAGTCTCAGGCCGCATATCAGGCACCATAGTGCGGAAGGCAGGTGCTGCTTCTGATGGAGGACTAGTTCCTTAGGCGTCTCGAAGCTGGGGGAGATGTACGACTATTAATTTTGAAGTAAAAATATAAGTTTTCATAAGTACATGGTGTTTCATTAGTGACTAATAAATTTAGAATGAAACTAAAGGCGACGGGCAGGTGCCGCCGGGACAGCAGTCGCAGGCCGCACACCAGGCACCATAGTGCGGCGGGTAAGTGCTGCTTCTGATGGAGGACTAGGTCCTTCGGTGTCTCGAAGCTGGGGAGATGTAATGGTCTTATTTTCGGAGTTTAGAGTTAAAATAGACTTAGGTTTCATAAGTACATGGTGTTTCATGAGTCACTAATAAATTTAGAATGAAACTAAAGCCGACGGGCAGGTGCCGCCGGGACAGCAGTCTCAGGCCGCATACCAGGCACCATAGTGCGGCGGGTAAGTGCTGCTTCTGGTGGAGGACTAGTTCCCTTGGTGTCTCGAAGCTGGGGGAGATGTACGACTATTAATTTTGAAGTAAAAATATAAGTTTTCATAAGTACATGGTGTTTCATTAGTCACTAATAAATTTAGAATGAAACTAAAGCCGACGGGCAGGTGCCGCCGGGACAGCAGTCTCAGGCCGCACACCAGGCACCATAGTGCGGAAGGCAGGTGCCGTTTCTGGTGGAGGACTAATTCCTTCGGTGTCTCGAAGCTGGGGGAGATGTACGACTATTAATTTTGAAGTAAAAATATAAGTTTTCATAAGTACATGGTGGTTCATTAGTCACTAATAAATTTAGAATGAAACTAAAGCCGACGGGCAGGTGCCGCCGGGACAGCAGTCTCAGGCCGCATACGAGGCACCATAGTGCGGCGGGCAGATGCTGCTTCTGATGGATGACCAGCTCCTTTGGTGTCTCGAAGCTGGGGAGATGTAACACTTATTATTTTAGAGCAAAAATATGCCTTGTTTTTATAAGTACACCGTGTTTCATGAGTCACTAATAACGAAAATACTTTCCCATGCACAATACTTCGATCACGTAAGTATGAGTCTTTATTTTTTAGGACAGGCCATACTAAAAGTTGCTCATCATCATCATCATCATCATATCAGCCGAAAGACGTCCACTGCTGAACATAGACCTCCCCCAAAGATTGCCACAATGACTGGTCCTGTGCCACCCGCATCCAGCGGACTCCTGCGACCTTCACCAGGTCATCAGTCCACCTTGTGGGGGGCCTACCCACACTTCCAGTACGTGGCCACCACTCGAGAACCTTCCCGCCCCAACGACCATCGGTTCTACACGCACTGCCACTTCAGTTTAGCGATTCGGAGAGCTATTACGGATACTTTGGTTCTGCTACGGATGGTCCCATTTTTAATCCAATCTCGCAGAGAGACTCCTAGAATTGCCCTTTGGGTGACTTTGAGCCTTCTTATGAGGACCATTGTAAGCGACCACGTTTCAGTCCCGTATGTCATCACTGGCAACACACACTGATCATAATCATAATCATAATCATAATCATCATTTATTCATAATATAACATTACATGTCAGGTAATAATTATGGTGCTACAGTATAGTAGATACATACTCGTGTTATACGATCTGGTAAAATAAATAATACAAGTTAATTAATTAAATAGTTCTTTGTGGTCATAGAACGTCTGCTCGAGAAGCCATTTCCGGAGTTTTGTTTTGAAAATTGACGCACTTTTTGCGGCGATAATTTCTCTCGGCAGGCGATTATAAATTTTTCGGCCCATAATGTGAGTCAGTTTTTTTGACTTAACGAGCCTATGTGGCGCGAGTGGCAGCATTCCGGCGGTGGCGCTGCGTGTTGTGTACCTCCGAGGGATTTCAATGACTGGATTAGTGTCTACTTCTACACGTGTATTTACTGCCAATTGCATTATTAAAAGCGAGGGCAACGTTAATATCCCCATCGATTTAAAAAGTGGTCTAGCGGAGTGGCACTGGGGAACGCGCGCCAACGAACGCAAAGCACATTTCTGGAGTCGGAAGACCCTCTCCCAGTCGGCGGCTCCCGCCCATAGTTCGACTCCGTACTGCAAGTGCGCATGAACTGACGCAAAGTAGCATGCTCGGACCATTTCTAATGGGAGTATTCGTGCCAGTCGCTTAAGAGCAAAGCAAGCGGTAGCGAGCTTTTTGCACATTTTATCTATATGGTCGCCCCACGTGAGGCAACTGTCTAGGTCAAAGCCAAGGAAAGTCAATTTCATGACTTGTTGTATTATAATACCATTCGCTATTACTGACAGCTGTCTCACCTGCCGGCCAGATAGATCAAAGCAGATGTAATGGGTTTTGGTGGTATTTAGAATAAGGCCATTATCCCTGAACCAATTTGAAAGAGATGCGGCGGTCGAGTTCATTTTCCGTTCCAGCTCATCATATGTGGCGGCGTACACAACAACAGCCACATCGTCAGCATACATGAAGGTCTCCCCACTGGTAACCGCCTCTGGTAAGTCGTTTAATAGTAGGGAGAACAGGACATTCGACACCGAAGAACCCTGCGCCACACCCATACTTGTGGACACGGCGTCGGACCGGATCAGACCACCGCCAGCGACCACAACCTGTGCTCTGTTGCGCAGCAGGTCGGACATCAATGCTAGGGCTGAGCCTTCAAAGCCATAGTGACGAAGCTTGCTGATTAAGACTTCGTGATCGGTGACATCGAAGGCTTTTGACAGGTCGCAGCTCAAAACTGCGACCTGGTCCCTTCGCTCACGCGCTTCTGTAATATGTCGAACTACGGCACGTGTTAATGAGGTTGTCGAGCGGCCCCTCCGATAGGCATATTGCCTCTCCGATAACGCGTCTCTCGAGATAAGGAAGTCAGTTAACCTAGAGCTTACACCGTGCTCAAATATCTTCGCTACCACCGGAATTATTGCTATCGGTCTGTACGAGTCGATGTCTTCCCTCCTTCCCTTCCCCTTAAACAACGGAGCGATGCGACTTTTTTTTTTAACGGGTCGGGAAAGATACCTCCGCGTAGGCATCTATTGTAGACCACGGCAAGTATCGGTGACAGTTCAGCTGCAGCCGAATGGACTAGATTCACGGAGATATCAAAAATATCCTTCGTCACTTTTTTGGCTATTCGCGATGTGATAATACGGTACACTTCTTCGGGTGAGAACGGTTTCAGCCAGATACAGCAGTCGGCGACAGGGCGCGCAGCCCGCAGCGCGGCGAGCGCGCGCGGCAGGTCGGCGGGCGCCGCGCCGCAGGCCGCGGCCGCTCCCGCAAACCGTCTGTTTATGGCGTCGGCAGCCGCCGTTTGTGTCATAAATTTGTTCCCATCCGAATCTGTAACTACCTCAGTGAAATCGACTCGATCGCCGCACGCTTTACCTCTCTCCTGGTTTATTACGGCCCACATCGATCTGACTGTGTTTGTACTACTATTTATTTTCTTGGTATAGAATTCGGCTTTTTTTGAGTTGAGCAGATAAATATATTTGGTGTGCATGCTAGAAATAATTTTACGTAGTTCTTCGTTGTCAGGAAAACGTTTTCCCAGATCTATTATTTCAAAAAGCAAGGTTTTTAAGTTATACGTTTCATTGGTAACCCACGATTTGCTGTTATTACTAAGGGTTTTCAAAGGGAAACATATATTAAATTTATTTTGAATTATATAAATTGTCGAAAGTATTAGGTTTGAAACGGAATCATTATTTCGGTTTATAATTTCGGGCCAGTCCACGCTTAACAGCGCAGCACGGAATTCATTGTAGTTTCTCGTGGAGTAAACTCTTCCACGACGAGAGAACCAAAGACTTTCGTCTTCAAACACTGCAGAATATTGGACGAAAATATGTGTCATAGCTTCCCGAACGCTGCCCAACGAGTCGGATTCGACGATTGACCTCTTTCTCAAAGTTGGACCTACCTAACTAAAAGTTGCTCAGTATACTTATATTATATAGTGTGTACAAGGTTATTAGTGACTACAGTTCAAAGAAATATCCTATAATTTGAAATTTGATTTAACGTTACATAATTGACAGAGGAAATACCTGGCGACGACAGGAAGAATACATTTGTCAGCACCCCAACTCTTTCGGAAGGTGTTGTAAGAGCCGACTAAGGGATTAGTGTCTGATCATTTATTTATGGAATTTGCTGATGGCCAGCAGCATCGTTATAGTAGACACACTACTGCGATTGACAATCCGTTTGCGCAGTGGGGCGATTATAAGCATTTACATCCATACCCTTAATCAATAGGAGAGGCCTACGTCTAGCAATGCTCAGAGATAGACTGATAATGATAAGGAAAGAAACAATTACTTATTTCACTTGAAGCACTTTTTCCGCCGTGTGGTAACAGCAGCAGGAATACATTTGTCACCACCCCAACTCTTTCCGCGGGTGTCGTAAGGGTCGACTAAGCGATTGTTACTGACTATTCTTTGATAGAAGATTCAGTGGCGTAGCGTGCCTTGTCGGGGCCCCGTATAAAAAAAATTTGGAGGCCCTTATATGGAGGTAATATAAATTAGATAGTTTTTATTCTTTTTCCTTACACACATTGGGGGCCCCGTATAATTGATACGGCAAATACGGCAGTAGCTACGCCCCTGAGAAGATTGATGATGGGCAGCAGCGTCATCATAGTGGATAGTGGACACATTACTGTGATCGCCAATACGCTTGCCCAGCGATCCAAAAATATGAAAAAGCTTCGAACGACTTGAGTCTTTACCAACACTAGGGCTGAAGGATTTTGGGCAGGACTCGCTGTTAAAAAAAGGCACTCACATCTCCCCGCAGGCACGATGGTTGCACATGATGACACTGATGTCATGCTCGAGCCGCTGGTGCTCTCTGGAGCGGTACTCGCTGGCGAATTGCTCCGGGCAGCGCGGGCAGGCGAACGGCTTGTGGCCGGGCGAGGGTCGAGAGTGGAACGCCTCTGTGTGGGTCACCAGCCGGGCGAGGCGGCTGAAGGACTCCTATACTCCCTGACATGGTAAGAGCTGTGTCTTGGAACTTTAGAGCCACAGTAAATACAGTTTGTCAGCCTCCGTAGCCTAGTTGGTAGTGACCCTGCCTACGAAGCTGGAGGTTCCGGGTTCGAATCCTGGCGAGGGCATTATTTGTGTATTTTATTTATCACAAATATTTGTTCCTTGGTCATGGCTGTCTATGGTATATAAGTATCTATATGTATCTATCTATTATATATATCGTCGCCTGGTACCTGCATCACAAACCTTAATTGAGCTTACCGTGGGATTAGGTCGATTTGTGTAAGATGTCCCAAGATATTTATTTTATTTTATTTTTTTATTTTAGTAAATGGGGTTTTTTTAGCGGTAAACGCGCAAACTTGTATCTTTGTGGGGTTGAACCTGACTAGGTTATCCCGACCCCATAACGAGACTCTAGATAAAGTGTTCTCGATGTCAGACACAAGTTTTCCGCGACTTTCCAGTACCACAGAGCGAGGGATATTACTAGCTGTTACTCGCACTCACATTTCCCCGCAGGCAGGATGGTTGCACATGATGACACTGATGCCATGCTCGAGCCGCTGGTGCTCTCGGGAGCGGTACTCGCTGGCGAACTGCTCCGGGCAGCGCGGGCAGGCGAACGGCTTGTGGCCGGGCGAGGGTCGAGAGTGGAACGCCTCTGTGTGGGTCACCAGGCCCCAATTTCACCACATTGACAAGTGCTACAATTGTAAATTTACTGTTTCTCCAATCTGGGGCGTCTATAGGCTACAGTTACCGTTTACCATCGGAAGGGCCGTGCGTTTGTTTGCCACCAACATAAAATTTAGTGCAGGAAGTTTAATAAATCAGCAGTAAATAGCTACTTTTTTGTGAAGCAAAATTACAATTGTCACAAAAAACACTACAATTGTAGCGAAATTCCGACATATGCCGAACCTTATGTCAAGATTGAATGAGAATTGTACTAAACTTTGCGACAATTGTCACGGGTTTCGGAAAATAAAAATTAGTTTATTAACGATTTAATAACGTTATTAGTAAAAATTGTATGTTGGTGGCAAACAAGCACATGGACCGTCCGATAGTAAGCGGTAGCCGTACCCTACGGAGGCCTGTGACGTCAGTAACAGTGATATTTTACAATTGTCACACTTGTAATTATGGTGAAATAGGCCACAGGCGGCTGAAGGACATTGAACATTACTGGCACTCACATCTCCCCGCAGGCACGATGGTTGCACATGATGACACTGATGCCATGCTCGATCCGCTGGTGCTCTCTGGAGCGGTACTCGCTGGCGAACTGCTCCGGGCAGCGCGGGCAGGCGAACGGCTTATGGCCGGGCGAGGGTCGAGAGTGGAACGCCTCTGTGTGGGTCACCAGCCGGGCGAGGCGGCTGAAGGACTCCAATACTCCCTGACATGGTATGAGCTGCGTCTTGGAACTTTGGAGCCACAGTAAATGGGGGTTTTTTAGCGGTAAACGCGCAAACTTGTGTCTTTGTGGGGTTGAACCTGACTAGGTTATCCCGACCCCATAACGAGACTCTAGATAAAGTGTTCTCGATCAGACACAAGTTTTCCGCGACTTTCCAGTACCACAGAGCGAGGGATATTACTAGCTGTTACTGGCACTCACATCTCTCCGCAGGCAGGATGGTTGCACATGATGACACTGATGTCATGCTCGAGCCGCTGGTGCTCTCGGGAGCGGTACTCGCTGGCGAACTGCTCCGGGCAGCGCGGGCAGGCGAACGGCTTGTGGCCGGACGAGGGTCGCGAGTGGAACGCTTCTGTGTGGGTCACCAGCCGGGCGAGGCGGCTGAAGGACTCCTATACTCCCTGACATGGTAAGAGCTGTGTCTTGGAACTTTGGAGCCACAGTAAATACAGTTTGTCAGCCTCCGTAGCCTAGTTGGTAGTGACCCTGCCTACGAAGCTGGAGGTTCCGGGTTCGAATCCTGGCGAGGGCATTATTTGTGTATTTTATTTATCACAAATATTTGTTCCTTGGTCATGGCTGTCTATGGTACATAAGTATCTATATGTATCTATTATATATATCGTCGCCTGGTACCTGCATCACAAGCCTTAATTGAGCTTACCGTGGGATTAGGTCGATTTGTGTAAGATGTCCCAAGATATTTATTTTATTTTATTTTTTTATTTTAGTAAATGGGATTTTTTAGCGGTAAACGCGCAAACTTGTGTCTTTGTGGGGTTGAACCTGACTAGGTTATCCCGACCCCATAACGAGACTCTAGATAAAGTGTTCTCGATCAGACACAAGTTTTCCGCGACTTTCCAGTACCACAGAGCGAGGGATATTACTAGCTGTTACTTGCACTCACATCTCCCCGCAGGCTGGATGGTTGCACATGATGACACTGATGTCATGTTCGAGTCGCTGGTGCTCTCTGGAGCGGTACCCCACATCTCCCCGCGAGGCGGCTGAAGGACAGTGAACATTACTGGCACTCACATCTCCCCCCCACAGGACGGATGGTTGCACATGATGACACTGATGTCATGCTCGATCCGCTGGTGCTCTCTGGAGCGGTACTCGCTGGCGAACTGCTCCGGGCAGCGCGGGCAGGCGAACGGCTTGTGGCCGGGCGATGGTCGAGAGTGGAACGCCTCTGTGTGCGTCACCAGGCGGGCAAGGCGGCTGAAGGACTCCTATACTCCCTGACATGGTAAGAGCTGTGTCTTGGAACTTTGGAGCCACAGTAAATGGGGTTTTTTTAGCGGTAAACGCGCAAACTTGTGTCTTTGTGGGGTTGAACCTGACTAGGTTATCCCGACCCCATAACGAGACTCTAGATAAAGTGTTCTCGATCAGACACAAGTTTTCCGCGACTTTCCAGTACCACAGAGCGAGGGATATTACTAGCTGTTACTGGCACTCACATCTCTCCGCAAGCTGGATGGTTGCACATGATGACACTGATGTCATGCTCGAGTCGCTGGTGCTCTCTGGAGCGGTACTCGCTGGCAAACTGCTCCGGGCAGCGCGGGCAGGCGAACGGCTTGTGGCCGGGCGAGGGTCGAGAGTGGAACGCCTCTGTGTGGGTCACCAGCCGGGCGAGGCGGCTGAAGGACTTTGGGCAGGATTCGCACCTGTTAAAATACAAGAATACAAGAAAACATTACAATACAAGTGCGAAAAAAATGAAGTTCAAAACGAGTGGAGTTAAATAAGAGCATCGAAAGGGAGTGCTTTAAATCGAAGTTACGAATTTCGTTTTCGCACGTGTATCGTACGACGTTTTTCAGTACATTTCTCGCTCTAGCGCGTAATAAAAGTGCAATCTGTAACGAAATAACTTTTTAATCCGGGGTCTCTCAGGTTCCTGTAGTGTGGTTTCCTGATTTCTAAGGTGTTAACGACGTGGTGACGGCAGTAAGAATACATTTGTCACCACCCCCACTCTACCCGTGGATGTCGTAAGAGTTGACTAAGAGATTGAAATGTCAATTATTATTCAATAGTAGTAGTTAGCAGATTAATGATGTGCAGCAGCGTCAACATAGTGGACACATTGCTGCGATCGCCAATCCGCTTGCCCAGCGTGGCGATTATGGGCAAATAGCTTCTAATGCGTACATTACGTATAGTTAATAGGAGAGGCCTAGGTCCTAGGAAGACTCAGATTGGCTGATGATGATGATGAAGGTCTGTAAATAATTATATAGATGCAAACTTCTTATTGTTAACAGTACTCTCATAACATAAGAAATTTGCATTATCTTTTTGTCTCATTCAACTTTTTGTTTTGTTCCCATGGCTACTTTCATACTCCATCAAAGTCAAATGGTTCTTTGTTCAAATTGGAATTGCAACAAACTCTTTTGAATGGTGTAAGTTACATATAAAATTAACTACTTCCGGTTCTAACCCTACACCCCTGACCTATCATCAGACCAGTTTAAATTTTAAATTTTCTAAATCAACCACTTCACTCTATTGCATTAATAAAAACCTAAAAATAATCACCAAAGTTTATCAAAATCTGGTTAAAAGTACAAATTAACAAGAAAGGCACAACTCACTTAAATCTATTCTTGGTGATGTGCTCATAGCAATGCTGGCCAAATTGCGTGTATTTCTCAAAGTCCTTCCCGCAGATGTTACACCCATACAGCACCATTGTGTCCGGATGCTCCTGGCTATAGTGCAGGTCTATATCCAGCCGGTTCTTGTGAATGATGCCACAGATAGAACAGAGGATGCCGATCAAATCAATGGAGCTGTCTTCAAGTACATCGTGCTCGGAATCAGAGTCGTTGCTGTCAGAATCGTTAAGTACATCGCCGAAATGTATGGTGAGGTGATCAATGCCGGCTGATTTGCTGTCAAACTTCTCGCTGCAGATGGGGCAAGAGTAGAGTGAGATGGAGTGTTGGTCGATGTGCTGCTCGCACGCATCAATGCAGTCGACCTCGTCTTTGCAAGTCTGGCAGCTGAACGGAGGCTTGTCGTTCATGTGGATGATTTTGTGTAGCTGCAGTTCTTTTTTAGTTGGGAATCTGATGACAGAAAAATAATAGTTCATCCTTAGAAAATGTATGCAATTCTTTGGTGATGTAATTTTTGACAAATATGGTTTATTGGACCAAATCATTAAATTATAATACAATTGTAGTTCATAAGACAATTATAATAAGTAATAACATAAATAATAGTTTTCGCATGGCAGCAAATCGTTAGTAGGTAGTAAAGTTTGTTTATCATTTTGACGCTAAGGCTTTGAAAAAAAGAAAACATCATGTTCAACATACAGGGTGTTTTTTTTTCGACCGTTCAAATTCTACGTAGTGAATGTGTAGGTCATACTGACCAACTTTTACTATGGGGACAAAGTCGAAATCGCGAAAAAAAAATCAGCGGTTTCATACATTTCGGCCGGCGTAATGCCGCCAATTTGCATGAAACAGCTGATTTTTTTTTCGCGATTTCGACTTTGTCCCCATAGTAAAAGTTGGTGAGTATGACCTACACATTCACTACGTAGAATTTGAACGGTCGAAAAAAAAACACCCTGTATGTAATTACGAAAAAATATGAGAAATGTAATATACATATGAAAGTTGAGACTTTCGCTTTGCTTTAATGAGCTGTAATTGTTTTATGACATAAAAATAGCATTATACATGGATTGAAATAACAAGCCTCTTAACAAACAATATAAATATGTCCATTAAAGCTAATATGCAAACAAATTAAAATCTAATTAAAGCACAAACTTCATTTTTAATTACGTTAACTTTGAAACAAATTGATGGAATTTGATGAAATATTTTGGTGTCAAATATTATTGAAATGCTCTTCCAAAAAGTAGCTTATATTAGTCATAAAAGTAAATGATTTATAATTGTCACAAACTTATTTATTTCTCAAATGTGTTTTTATTGTAAAAGGACAAGTCAATAATGCTAAAAGAATAAACTATAATGCGGTAAACTTACTCTCTGTTGCAGGTTAAGCATTTAAATTTGTGAAGAGATTCAATGTGGTCCTTCAGAGATGTGGCTTTGGAAAATCTTTTGTTGCAATAATCGCACCTGCAAAATAAAGTTTCATTCATGACACCAGGCAAAAGATTGAACTTCTTTGGTTGTGAAGATGTGCCTTGAATCACTTTATATATTTAATATTACAAACTATGGGATAAATTGGTGTTCCTAGTATAGCACAGTAATAACATAATAGTACACAGTTTATAAATGAAGCACTGGGGTCTGTAATACAAGTGGAAGTCTCTTTTTATCACTATTAAATAGATAAGGAATTGTGCTTATATTACACTGCTTGTTAAAGTGTTGTTTTAATCTTTCATGTGTCTCAAATATTTTTCTAATAGTTTTCTCGTCTTTCGGGTCACATCCGCAGGGCTTAAGAAATAGGTCCCTAATAGGTAACTAACTTGTAGATACACTGTAACTACACTGAAAAGGGTGAACTTTAGGTTGGTATCAACAGAGACAAAGCTGAAGAAAATGAACTATTTACCTACTTAGAATGGTGAATAAAATTTATACTAACTTGAATCTTTCCTTAATGACATGTAAGCTGTAGCAGTGGCCGCGGAAGCTCGGGTACCCCGCAATATCTTTAAAGCAAACCACACAAGTGTAGACAATTTCGTCTTTGCCGAGGTTATGCTGGGAATAGTGGGTGTCGTATTCCTGTTTATTTTTAAATGTAGAGCGGCAAATGTTGCAAAGGATGCCGCCGACTAAATCGATCGTGGTCAGTTTGAGGGCCTGCGGGCCCGGCCCGGCCTCTGGCGCCATGGCGACGGCCTCGCTTTATGTGTGATCCATCAGTATCTATTTGTATTCAATGGGTGTCGGCGGCGCTATTGAAAACATCGTCACAACCTTCCTGAGCAGCTACATGATCCTTGCGTAGTTTTATACCTGCAAACACAAAAAACATCAATGCCCGCCCGACCTTGAAATGTCCAAATGCCGCGGGTCAAAAGATTTAAAAAACAGAAAAAGTATGATATTACTCGTTTAGGCGTCCGTTCTCTATAGACGTAAATTTACATGTCATGCAATGTACACAATCCGTCTGAGCGGCCGCCGCTGAGAAGTGATAGAGATAAGGGTGTTCGTTTCAGCCATTATAATAACCATATGCCTATTTTTATACGAAATATGTAAGATTACTCACAAAATCGGACAGGAACTTATAAATGAGCATCGGACAAGAGTCCCGCAGAAAGCTTTACATGATAACAGCCGAAATAAAAGTTAAACTCTATAAAAATGTAACACCGGATAACACACAACGCCAAGAAAACGTGTGAATTTTGACAGTTGTGACGAGAGGTGTAAAAATCGATAAAAAGGAAACGATTGTTTCAAGGAATATTTATGACAAGTAAGAGCTTTAAAAACGGTATGTCAAATAGCTTTTACTTCTCCATACAAACAAAACGCAAATGACATGTAATTTACAGTTTATGGGTAGTCAGCTAGTAGGTAAGTAGGTATACGGTCAGCTGAGTGTCGTTGCCGGTTTTTCGTTAATTTAAATAATTTTCTTGGTTATTTGCGATAATCCTGCTTATCTGTGTTTTTGGCCAAAATTAATACTTATGTAATTTATTTATTTCATATATTGTTGCTTTTCCAGACTTCGGGTAAGACGTATTATTTAGTTTATACAATAGAAATTTTCATCTAGAAGGGGGGTTGCCCATGGCAACCAAAACAACATCCTCATGAATGAGGATGTTGCTTTAAACCATGGGGAGCGGGGAAAGCCCAGTTTTTTAAATATTAGTTTATCTCAGCATGAACAATTCGAAAAATACCACCTATCTGGGATTTCCTCTTCCACCATGGAGCGTGTTCATATAAATCGGGATAGAGAAAAAAGGAAGGAAATACATGAAAGAGATAAGAATGATAAGAACTTGAATAAGGACAAAGGAGCCAGGTCTAGATCCTCCAGCCCCTCCGACAGATGGTCGGATGTTTCTAATGTGGAATTTAATCAGACCCATTGCTCCACGGATGATAGTCAGTTACCTCCTGGTCAACAATCTCGTAACCAGTCTGTAATAAGTACTCCACCTGCTCATTTAATTCTGGAGTCTCATGAAAATAAAACTCCTTCTCAGACTCCTTCCTCTCCCCATACTCCAATTGGGCGTACCAATTACTCCAACAATGACCAGGGCCCCTTTTTGGTCTATGTTCAAAAAATTGAAATGACACAAGATTCAGGCACTACTCTACATCCTGTGACGTTTGGTCGGTTCTTAGAAAGTAGGAAACGGGAATTCCCTAATATTATAGAGGGATCGGTAAAAAGAATTGGGCGTAACCGAGTTTCACTTAGCTTCCATTCAGCTGCCGATGCCAACCATTTCCTGGAATCTACCACCTTATCCCATAATAAGTTCAAAGCCTCTATCCCTTCCTTTAATGTAACAAGGATGGGTTTGGTGCGAGGAATCCCTGCTGATTGGTCTCCAGAGGATGTTCTTGATAACCTTAAGGTCCCCTTAAATTCGGGCGGTCCTGTCCCCATTAAAATAAGACGACTTAATTTCAAAAAAACTAAACCAGACGGTACATACACGTGGCTTCCTTCGGAAACAGTGATTGTCACTTTTGATGGTCAAATTTTGCCAAAAAGAGTTTTTCTATGTTTGAACTCTTTACCTGTTGAACAGTACAGTTACCCAACCATTCAATGTTTTAAATGCTGTCGTTACGGTCATACCAAGGAAAAATGTAGGTCCCTCCCTAGATGCTTCCGATGCGGAGGTGGTCATCAAGGTGACAATTGCAATGTGGATGGAGAACCTCAGCCATTCTGTTGCAATTGCCCTCGGGGATTGGGAGCTGGTCATTCTGCAAATAGCAAATCTTGTCCTGAATACATCCGCCAAACGAACATTAAAAAAACCATGGCCGATGAAAATATTTCTTATATTGAAGCATCTAATCGTCATGTTAAAGTTAGTCATCAATCATACGCCAACGTGACAGCTTCCACTTCCCATTCTCCTCAGACGTCCTACAAAAAAACTATTTTTCGCCAACCTCGGTCTCCTCCTCGGTTGGAAAAAGGCTATGACAAGAGGGCCCATGATTTACTGACAAGAGATCCAGTTATAGAATCTAGGCCTGTTTACCTTGATCAACAACCCCCAAAAACTCAACAATTAATTTCAGATCTCATAAAATCTATCACATCCCTTATTAAACTTTTTTCTCCTAACAATCCGTTGGCTAATCCAACTTTGATTTCCCACGTTGCACCTCCGATCTCATCTTTCCTTTCATCTAGTCACAATGGACCAAGTAATTCTTCAATGGAATAGCCGAAGTATTCCCAATAAAAAACAAGAAATATTATATATTACCAACAAATATAATCCGGCTATTTTAGCCATATCGGAAATATGGCTAAAGGAAAACTCTAATTTCAAAATTCCTAGTTATTGTTCTCTTATGGACTGCAGGGCAGATGGTCGTGCTGGATGTGCCCTGTTCATTAGAGATCATATCTCTTTCTCTCCTATTCCGTTACCTGATAAACCACCTGGTGGTTTTAATGCAACTTGTGCTCGGGTAGAAGGCATAACTTTTCTATCCCTTTATATTCCTGATCCTTCCTCTGCCATTCTTAAACTTCTTAAAAAGATAATATTATCTCTCCCCCAACCTATTGTGATACTTGGGGATTTTAATGTCCACCATGTTCTATGGGGATGTGATAAAACTGACGAGGTTCTAGGTGAACAATTCCTTATAGAGATTCTAGACAAATGCAATCTATGCTTACTGAACTCGGGTTCCCCCACTCTCCGCTCTCTTCCTAATCACTCAGCTAGTGCAGTCGATTTATCGATCTGCTCTCCTTCTCTTGCTTCTCGGGTTTCCTGGGAGGTCTTGGACAGTTCTTACGGTAGTGATCACTTTCCTATTTTATTACACCTTGCTTTTGTTTCCTCAAAGAGACCCACTGTAAACAGACCGCTATTAGTATATAATATTAATGGCGCGGACTGGAATAAATATCGGAAATTGCTGGACTATGAAACTTTCCAGCTCCCTCCTATCACTGTGGACTCCATAGAACTATGCTCTGCTGCTTTAGTCCAAGCTATTAAGACATCTGCTGATAAGACCTTCCCTCTTAAAAACTGTATTGTGGGAAAGCTTGCTTCTCCACCTTGGTGGGATAGTGAGTGCACTCAGGCCATTAAGGACAGGAAGGCAGCTGAGCGGTTTTATGCCGCAAATATGTCATCCGAGAATTACGAACAATTGACAAAATCCATGACAGCTGCAAAAACCCTGCTAAGCAATAAAAAATCTGAAGGGTGGAAGTCATTTTGCTTATCTCTAAGTCCCTCAACTCCTGCTACAATTGTTTGGAATAATATTAGAAAATTCAGGAGTTCTTATAACCCTTGCAATTGTCCTTACCCTAATACTTTACAATGGGCTGAGTCATTTCTTGCCAAAATAGCTCCTCTGTACGTTCCGGGAGTTCTCGATTCCTCTATAAATCTGCTGAATAACCATTCATCTCATCCCTTAGACCAATTGTTTTCGTTTGTGGAGCTCAAGAATGTGCTTGGAGCGGTAAAAGATTCCGCCCCAGGACACGATGGTATCCCTTATTCTTTTGTAGCAAAAGCAGGTGACAGATTTCTTAAATACTTTCTTAATCTTATTAATCATATTCTGCTTTCGGGCCAGCCGCCTCGTTCCTGGAAATCTCAAGTAATTATACCCATACTCAAACCAGGTAAGGACCCTAATGACCCACAATCATACCGGCCTATTGCCTTATCCTCTGTTCTAACGAAGATTTTGGAGCATCTAATCAAAAATAGACTAGAGTGGTTTCTTGAAAGTCACGATTTGTTGGGAAAATCTCAATATGGATTTAGAAAGGGGAAAAGCACAATTGATAGCCTGGCTATTTTCACGTCTGACATAAGGTTGGCTTTTTCAAATCAAGAATCGGTTCTAGCAGTATTCTTAGACGTCCAGGGAGCATATGATAATGTTCAGCTCCCTATTCTCAGAGATAAACTACACATACTGAATATTCCAATGAGACTAGCCTGCCTTATTGGTAATCTACTTTCCGAGAGAGAAATTTCTTTCCGAGGCAAAGACCCCCAAATCAATTCATCAAGATTGGTTTGGCGCGGGCTACCTCAGGGCTCTGTCCTTAGTCCCTTACTATACAATCTCTACACATATGACTTGGAAGAATCAGTTTCTGGCTGCCAAGTACTCCAGTATGCAGACGACCTATTAGTTTACACATCTAATAAAAACTTGGAATCTGCCTGTGTGGCTATCAATTTCTCCCTCCAGTCTTTAAATAACTGGCTCTCTAATAATGGTTTGTCCCTCTCCCCGTCGAAATGCTGTGCTGTAGTTTACAGTCGAAAAAGATCTCTACCGATTGTAAATGTATCAATTAATAAATCTAGTATCCCTTTCAACTTATCCTATAAATTTCTAGGGATTATTCTTGATTCTAAACTAAACGGAAGTCTACACTTTGAGTACTTGGTCAAAAAGTGTGAGCGTGGGCTTAATACTCTTAGGTGCCTGGCGGGAGTTTGGTGGGGTGCTCATCCTACTTCCTTAAAGTTAATTTATAATGCTATAATACGTAGCGTTCTAGATTATGGTTCTTATTTGTTGGTTCCAGGAAATAAAGCTGGTTTGAAAAAACTGGACCTCATTCAGTCAAAAGCCCTCAGAATAATCCTGGGAGCAATGAGGTCTAGTCCAATCAAAGCCATGCAGATAGAGTGTGCTGAACCTCCCCTTGCTTTGCGACGTCAATTCTTAGCTGATAGTTTTCTATTTCGGTCGCTTCAATTTTCGTATCATCCCTTAATTCATCGTTTGTACGACCTTAAAACTTCGTTCATACTAAATGGGCCTAATCAACCTTGCCTGGTGACTAGTTTAAGAAAGTTTCAGTCCATCAAAGACCCTGTCTTCCATTCCCCTCGACTTCCTCTGTATGAATATGATTATTCAATTATCACCTACCAACCTCGTATTATTCTTAATTTTGATATTTGTCGCAATGATCCCTATGCAGATAAATACCTCCACGAGATCCTCTCACGTGATTGGCGTAACTGGAACACTATTTATTGTGACGCATCAAAATTATCCCCGACTGGTTGTGTGGGAGTGGGAATTTTCCACGCTCAGTACGACATAGTTCAAAAAATTAAATGTCCCCCCGAAACATCAGTCTATACGGGTGAGTGTATCGGTATTTTAGAGAGTGTGAAGTTTATTCTACTGTTCAAATTAAGGAAAACCCTTATTTTTTCGGATTCCCGTAGTTGCCTACAATCTCTACTGGCGAACCCTTTTTCGTCTAGGTTTCACAATCCGATATTATTTCAAATCAAAGAGAATCTTCTTATTTGTAAGAAAAGGGGATTTGAAGTTGCCCTGGTTTGGGTTCCGGGTCATTCAGGGGTCTCAGGCAATGAACGGGTGGACCGCGTTGCTAAGGAGGCTGTTGTCTGTGGCGACAAGACACCTTTTAGAAACTACTGCTTTGATCTAATTCCTTTAGCATCTAAATGGCTTTTTCAAATTTGGTCTGCCAAATGGGCTGCCGCTAATCGGTCCTCAATCAATCCTTATTTTCTTGTACAACCGGATATACCTAGAAAACCATGGTTCTCGAAAATCTTTATACCAAAGCAATATTGTTCAATTATTATACGAATGAGATTGGGTCATTGTTGTTCCCCTGTTCATTTAAAAAGGATCCACGCCCGAGACTCCTCTCTGTGCGAATGCGGGCTGGAGGAAGGTGATTTAAACCACATCTTCTTCACTTGCCCTTCTTTAAAGCATGAAGGTCTATATGCGGACCTTACTCATTTTAAAATTCCTTTTCCCACTTCTATTTTAGAACTTCTAAAAACTAAAGATATTTCCGTCCTTTCTTCACTAGCTTCTTTTTGTAAATATAATAAATTAAAACTTTGATTTTATTTTTCTTTCTTCCTTCTGCTTTTCTTTTTTTTTAATATATATATATTATTGTATTTGTTTTTGACTGTACATAAACATGATACATGTATTTATTTTTATTTATCGTCGTCTTGGAAATAGCAACAATTCTTATTTCTATTATTCTATTTCGTTATGATTATCTCACGACATGACGCTGGCTAATCGTCAGAAAGCCAAAAAAAAAAAAAAAAAAAAAATACAGTTTATGCGTTTAGTTTTCAATGTAAATTCCCAATACAATCAATTTAAATAAATCTAAACATCTCAAAAAACTAAATAATAAATCCTACCTGCCCTTTACTATTATAAATGTGATTACAGTGGTTGTTACAATTCCATTACAAGCAATTGGTTCAAACCTGGTTCGTACTGTACAATCAACTAATAACTGCAGTGTTTACAATTTTTTTGCGGTAAGTGCGCTTTTTTGCATACATTTCTGTTTGTTCATGTCTTTGTAAATGATTTTGATTCAGAAATGTCTCTAAGCGGTAATATTTATGTCTTCGTTTATCTACTAAGCGTTTGTATCATTATTTCAAATTATTGCGTTTTGTTTAAATTACGGCAAATGAAGTTCTATACCTACTCTAATCATAACATCGTATGTTTTGTAATAACATCAGTTTGGCTGTTTGCCAATAAATCTCCCGAAATAGTGGGCGTGCGAGGGCAGGGGCTCGTACTCGTAGAGAATTCGCGTCAGTGCCGCCGGATTGCTTAAGTTTCGTAGTTTATATCAGACTAGAATCATGGAAAGACAGAACACGGCGTATTCCAGTTTCCACGGATCCTTGCGCAGCAGAGACTCTTCGTCCACCACGGGGAGCGACGCTAGAGAGAAAATAAAGGATTGCCTAAGGAAATTCATAGCATTCATGTTTACACAAGTGGGAGTGGGTGCTCTGGTCGTGTGTTACGCGATGCTCGGCGCCGCGAGCTTCATCCACATCGAGCGGAACAGCCCCGACCGCCAGCTCGAGGATGTCCGCCAGTGGCGCCTCAACACCACACAGCAGCTGTGGACAATAGTACAAAAAAACAACATATTCAATGAATCTGCCTTTAAAACCGGAGCAGACGAAATCTTAAAAATGTACCAGAATAATATCTCTGAAGCCATTCATAAAGGATACAGTGGACATTCTCCTGAAGATATCTGGTCCTTCCCAGCAGCATTAATGTATAGTCTTTCAGTGTTTACAATGATTGGATATGGCAATGTCGTACCAAAGACAGTATGGGGAAAAATTCTGACTATTGCATATGCCTTCTTTGGTATACCAATTTATATTTTATACTTCTGTAACATGGGTAAGGTTTTGGCAAAAACCTTCAAATGGCTGTATATTACAGCTCACGAGTGCAGTCGGCGTGAAGACCCAATGTTTGAGGATGGAGAACCAATAAAAAGGAAGATCACAGTACCATCAACTGCCTGCCTTTGGGTTATATCTTTTTACATTCTATCTGGTACTATAATGTTTGGAGCTTGGGAGAAATGGAACTACCTAGACTCAACATACTTTTGCGTTATAAGTTTATGCAAGATTGGTTTTGGAGACTTTGTTCCGGGAGCTAACATAGCGGACTCAGCGGGAGGTTCTCATGTGAAGCTTGTCATAAACTTTGTGTATGTGCTACTGGGAATGGGACTAGTTGCTATGTGTTACAACCTGATGTGTGAAGATGTTAGGGTGAAAGTTAGAGAGCTAAGAGAGGATCTTAAGAACTGTTTGGATGATATAACACTGAAGATAACAGTGTGCATGAATGATACTAAATATTATCATCAGAAGGCTAGACAAGTGAAGTGACGAAAAGAATATTCTAGTTAAAATCAATGTTCTGCAGTTGGCAATGCACTTGCTGACAAGTGGCAAGCCATAATTGGGTTCGAGATTTTCAGTCCAATTTTGAGGCACTGTGGGTCTTAAAGTATTTTTTTGTAATGTATGTCATGTGGAAAACTACTGTTGGTGTTTTTATAAACTTGTACATTTGGTGTGTATTATTTAAGAGTTAAATAAACTTTATGCATTTCATATTGTTTTTCTTTATTTTATTAATCTTTTTTATATCCAGGAAGCCAAGATTTTGGTCTACAAAGGAATTTTTTTCTGATATTCACATAAAAATAATGGTAGTATTAAATTGAATGATCTACAAGTTAGGTAGAGTTATGCCTGTTCTTTGTTCTAGGAACGAGCCAGCTTTAGTTGACTTAACTTCTTTTTTATTATGCAATTGCCTACTTAAATTCATAGAAAGCAACCATGATCAACAAATATTTCTGATAAGCACACACCTAAAGTCCTCGGTGCCGAACCTGGAACCTCCAGCTTCATAGGCAGGTTAACTGACTGTCAAAGTGTTATACGTTATGTTTTGGAGGGACACTCGGCTGGAATCGAGTAGGCTGTCGAGCATTTGATGTGCTCATTTGCTGGGTAAAAGTCGCGACTGCGTTCCCCCATAATTTCCTTCTAGCCTCCTTGTTTTCTTGCAGAACCGTAGGACAACCCTAAGGTAGACGTCCCTGAGTTCTTTCATAAGACATTTATTCGTGCTATGGGTTTACAACAATAGTTAGCCTGGTTCCTGCACTAGGCAAAGCCTGTACTGCAGGCAACAAAATTCGGAATAGATACTTAAAGTAACCTATCAATATATGAATGAATGGAGATTTGAGGAATTTGTGAATACATATGTGTTTGTGTCTATACGTGTGTAGTGTGCACATGTTGAACAAATGTTTACATTCACTGTATAACTCTCAGTAACTTCTCTATGTCCTCATAATGAAAAGACTTGAGCCATGTTTGCATTTTATTTTATTGTTTCTCGAGGAGAGTATTCTTGCATCTCTAACCTATCCCTGCCAAACATACTAAGTCTTGCCGCTTCATACATAATGTATCCCGCCAGAACATGCTGCCTAGTTTCGTCTCTCTGACCTAGTGCTTGATGTCC
Organism: Thaumatotibia leucotreta; assembly: GCA_025490895.1. Lineage (NCBI taxonomy): Eukaryota > Metazoa > Arthropoda > Insecta > Lepidoptera > Tortricidae > Thaumatotibia > Thaumatotibia leucotreta. The sequence goes on along the minus strand of JALPQI010004065.1, from coordinate 19,529 downwards.
AGGTAGCTGCCGCGGCCCGGTCCCGCGGCGTCGCGTCGTCCGGCGGGCATGGCGTCGGCGCCGTGAAGCGGATGGTGGTGCGTCTGAGTCGCGTCAAGGTGCGAAATAGTCTGTATGACAATTCGCCGCTGGACCATTTTTTTTTAAGTTTCCCCCCACTTTTTGGTTGGAATAGGGCTACCTCGCTATCTAAAAAAGGCACAATGGATATCAAATTGCGGAAAAAGCCCAGTTAAACGAACTAACCCGCCCGCTTTTTTTGGATTGGAACTTTAATATGATTTCTACTTAAAATCACGAGCTCCTTCGATCCTAATTGGGGAACATTTTTGACCCAAGGTTTTTCCATTCCGTTACCGTTTTTCCATACATTTTGGATAGCGGTAACGGAATGGAAAGTTCGAAAAATGTATGAAATTTTGGGACGAAATTTTCCTCCTATCCACTCACTTGCTTCATGTAGCTTTTGTTACATGTCATCACTCTTATTTTACATAGACATAAAGTCTATCGCAAAAATCAAAGCAAGTGAGTGGCTATTAGGAAAGAGCTCACGATTCTGACTAGTAATCAATTAATCATATAAAAATACCTATACCTATACATATTACAAAAAAAGTGGGGAACAACTTTGAAAAAAAAGGCTGTATTATACTTACTCAACCCTCGTATCTGCAATACCCACTTAATGGAAAAAAACACTCGTATTCAAAGTGAAATAGATTGGACGTAGTTATGCAAAACGATTGACTTGTTTATTTTGATTTAAGATGTTAATTAGAATGAAAAATTCATGTGGGTTGGGTCCCTTTTCCATAACTGCGTCCGATTATCGCAGCGAAATTGACCTTAACGAATTATCGCGTAATTCGCTATTGTTTCGGCGCCGTAGACGGTTGTAGCCGTCGTTGGCGTCGTAGTCACGATTTCCCGTTGTCGTCTGTGGACTGTGGCGGTCATCATCATCATCAGCTTATGATAGTCCACAGCTGGACGTAGGCCTCTCCTATTAACTATGCGTATAGATGCATTAGGAGGTAAATGCTCATAATCGCCACGCTGGGCAAGCGGATTGGCGATCGCAGTAATGTGTCCACTATGATGACGCTGCTGCCCATCATCTTTTATCAAATAATGGTCAGTGACACTTCAATCCCTTAGTCGACTCTTACGACACCCGCAGGAGGAGTTGGGGTGGTGACAAATGTATTCTTACTGCCGTCACCACAACTACGTCCGATTATCGCAGCGAAATTGATCTTAACGAATTACCGCGTAATTCGCTATTGTTTCGGCGCTAGACGGCTGTAGCCGTCGTTGGCGTCGTAGTCAGGATTTTCCGCTGTCGTCTGTAGGCTGTGGCGGTCAAAGGGTTAATAGGAGAGGCCTACGTGGACGTACCTGGAGCAGTGGACTGAGATAGGCTGATACAGGCGTGGATCCAGGACTTGGTTGAGGGTGGGGCGGGCACTGCCCTTTTTTGCCGCCTAGTCCAGAGTAAACCAGGGGGCTATGACGGACTAACCACTAGTGGACTACCGTCTAAAACCACCAACGAAAGCCGGCTCCGCCTTTTGGTGGAAAGCCGCGGGATCGCTATCAGCATTCGACCGCATGCAAAAGTTAAGTCCGCTGGGATTTGAACCACCGACCTACTGCTTGATAGTCCAATTAACAAGCCACTAGACCAACCGAGCGCTTAGGGGGGCACTGCCCTATGATATGATAGTATTTTATACTTCAAACACCACCTAGCCATACATAAGTCCGGTGTGAGGAGGGGGCAAGTGCCCCCATTGCCCCCCCTGGGCTGATGATGGCACGTTGACGTTCGCAGGGGCTGGAGGAGCGGCGCAATGACGTGGTGTTCGTGCCGTGCGCGCGTCGGTCGCCCGCGCCGCCCACGCTTGTCTTCTGGGGCGGCGATGTACAGGTAAACCTTCATCTTTAATAAAAATACGATACTTAATACTTTCTTCGGTTACCGCGAGGATTACACATGAAATAAAACTATGAAAACGGATAAACTCGCGTATATTAGCGATACTTACATACGATACTTCTTGATTTTCCCGATTAAAAAAACATAATTAATGTGCCCGGAAGAAGTAATAGTACATTACGACACAAGGGAGAAAGACATGAAATTCGAAACGACTGTTTTAAATCGACACGAGTTACGAATTTCCTTTTTGCACGTCTCATTGCCAGGACTATCCAGAGGTGATGCAGGCACACCGCGACAACAGGCTCTACGTGGAGTGGAACCTCGAGAACACGGCGCGGGTGCTGGGTCGGAGCTTCCCCGCGCACCATATTGTGATCGTGCGGCCTTCCAGGTACGATTACACAGGTTTAGATGGCAGTGTCTAGTAGGCTTAGCTGCGACAACCGGCTCTACGTGGAGTGGAACCTCGAGAACACGGCGCGGGTGCTGGGTCGGAGCTTCCCCGACCACCATATTGTGATCGTGCGGCCTTCCAGGTACTATTACACAGGTTTAGATGGCAGTGTCTAGTAGACTTAGCTGCGACAACCGGCTGTACGTGGAGTGGAACCTCGAGAACACGGCGCGGGTGCTGGGTCGGAGCTTCCCCGAGCACCATATTGTGGTCGTACGGCCGTCCAGGTACGATTACACAGGTTTAGATGGCAGTATCTACGGTCTATAACGTATTTAAATTCCAATCATCATCATCATCATCATCAGCCTATAATAGTCCACTGCTGGACGTAGGCCTCTCCTATTAACTATGCGTATAGACGCATTAGGAGGTAAATGCCCATAATCGCCACGCTGGGCAAGCGGGTTGGCGATCGCAGTAATGTGTCCACTATGATGACGCTGCTGCCCATCATAATTTTTTTTTATCCAATAATGGTCAGTGACACTTCAATCCTTTAGTCGACTCTTACGACACCCGCAGGAGGAGTTAAATTCCAATACACGTCAAAAAAACTACCAAAGATGGCGAAATGTCACGCTGTCCCATGTCATTACAATTGTGACGTTTCAGAAATACCAAACATCGGTACACAGCGCTGTTAATAAATTAATACAACTCGCATATATTGTATTGTGTAAATCGTGCTAAAGGTCATCCTAAATTTAAGATATCGCGTTACGCTTCTCGGTTTAGTACTGTGGACTTTTGCCGTTGTCTCCGTCCACGTTTAGATTATTCTTAAAGCTGTGAATACAGTAAGACGCTATCGAACGGCGGTTTCCAGGATCGAGTACAAAAGCTTCAGCTGCTACGACAACTTCGTGCCGAGCAACAACGCGGGCGTGCCGCACCACACCCCCTCACATGGCGCGCTCTCGCACCTGCACAGGTCACTAAGCCCGGGTCACGGTAACACACTGTATACAACAAGTAACCCCCTTATTCATAAACGTCTAAAGCCCGGTTCATGGTAACACACTGTAAAAGGTGAAACTTTAATGGGTTCTCCGTTTAAAGGCCTGTTCACAATAGCGATTCACTTGGGCGATTTAAAAGCTATTTCTATCTAAAATTCGATATCGGTAATTTTTGTGTAGAAATAGCTTTAAAATCGCCCAAGTGAATCGCTAGTGTGTACAGGCCCTAAGGGCATGCTCAGTATCGTGTTCCAGTTAGGAAAAAGGCGGAAGACATTTATTTTCTCCCAAAAAGTATTGATTTTATGTGGAGCGTCGATAATTTGAAAGACCTGCCCCATAGAAAAATTTCACGTGCGTCAAGAATTCTTCTTTTTTAGCTAATTGGAAAACGATACTGAACAAACCCTTAAAAGGAGAACATCCATTAAAATTTCACTTTGTATATAAATAAATAAATAAATATTTTTGGACATCTTTACACAAATCGACCTTGTCCCACGGTAAGCTTAATTAAGGCTTGTGATGTGGGTAGGTACCAGGCGACGATACGTAGGTTGCCCTGAAAGTTTCGGGAATCGGAAAAAATACGCATTTTAATGAAATAAAAGTACTTTTATTGTTTTTCAAAGTATTCTCCTTTGTGTTTAATACACTTTTTCATTCTCTGAAACCAGTTTTTAAAACAGTTATTGAAGTCTGAAGTGGGGGTTGACAAAATGGTCACTTTATAAGCGTCGACTGCTTCTTCCGCGGTCTGAAAACGCTGACCACGCAACCGATTCCTTATTTTCGGGAAAGTAAAAAAATCGTTGGGACTTAGGTCGGGGCTGTACGGAGGATGGTCCAGTAATTCGACGTTTTCGCCCTTCAGATAGTCGTCTGTTTTCTGAGTGGTGTGAGGGCTGGCATTATCATGGTGTAGTATAATACGGCGGTTAGGGTTAGTTTTCGCAGTTCAGCAAAAACAATCGGTAAACAAACGCCTATATACCAATCGGCATCGACAGTTCTTCGATCTTCAAGAGCGATAGTCGCCACGTGACCCGATTTGGAGACAAACGTGGCTACCATTTTTTTGATCGTGCTGCGAGAACGAACAACTTTTGTCGGCTTCGGTTCGTCTTCGTAAACCCAAACTCGAGATTGGTTTTTCGATTCAGGCTCATATGCGTAAATCCATGATTCGTCACCTGACACAATACTAAAAACGGCGTTTGATCCTCCATTAAATCTTTTTAAAGTTTTGCGGCACCAATTGACACGTACCGTTTTCTGGTCGTCAGATAACAAGTGAGGAATCCACCGGGAAAATAACTTCCGCACGCCCAACTCTTGTTGTAAAATAACTTGTACCTGACTCATTCCAATGCCTAAAGTCTCCTGAATCTCCCGATATGTAACATGCCTATCTTCCTTTATCAGTTGGCGAACAACATCGATGTTTTGATCGGTAACGGCCGTTTTCGGTCGACCCTCACGTACGTCATCCGCAAGAGACACACGGCCACGTTGGAATTCCGAATACCACCTGTATATGGTCGTCTTTGAAGGTGCTTCACTACTAAAAGCAATAGTTAATCGGTCTCCACATTGTTGTTGTGTTAATCCACTTTTAATGTCATAATAAATCATTGCTCTAAAACTTTCGCGGGACAGCTCCATTTTCACCAGCGACTCAACGACTTTAAAACACAATTGAAAATCGGACATTGTTTTTTTTTTCTAAGTGGCCAGTGTTTTCGAATAATGAGACTATGCTTGTAAGAATATCAAATATACGTTCCTAAGTATTAAATTCCCGAAATTTTCAGGGCATCCTACGTATATGTACATATATAATAGGTAGATACATATACATACTTAGGTACATAGACAGCCATGACCAAGGAACAAATATTTGTGATAAATAAATACACAAATAATGCCATCGCCGGGATTTGAACCCGGAACCTTCAGCTTCGTAGGCAGGTTCACTACCAACTATGCTACGGAGACTGACATAACTTCATAGTTTGAATTTCCTTTATTTATTTTTACAGGCTACTTCTAGAAGTAAGTAATCAAATAAAGAAGATACCGGAAAAGGAGTTGCTTGCGAGTTTAGAAGACACATTTGAAGGCAATTTGCACGTAAGATGTGTCACTTTACTTATACATTTTATTAAATTAATATAGGTATATATTTTTTAAATAAAACTGGTTAATATATTTGATATTCTGATCCGGATTCTAGGAAGTATGTAAAACCGGAACTAATATTTACTACAGTAAAACCACCTAACTATAGTCCAAACACTCCAAACAATGGTCCAAAACTTAATCGAATGTTGAACGTATTGTGAAAACACAAATCAAATTATATATTAACTAAAATATTTTGATTTGTGCTTTTTATTTTTTCCCCAGTAGTCATACTACTTAATACTTTATTAATTATTGGATGTCATATACCAAAGAAAAAACGACCAAAGTCACCAACGTCCGAGGTGGGGATCGAACCCACGTGCTCAGCGGCTAATGCCTGCTGCACCCCTCGGCCACTCGGTCTTTCTTCGCTCACACCCCCCCCCTTAAAACTTCTAAGTGGCATCGGGCCATGGTATTTGAAATGGAGTATACCTGATTTTGATAAAATATTGTGATTTTAACTTTATTTTTCTCAAAAACTACCCGAAATTATACTTAACCCATGAAATAGAACAAGCTTTTATTAATACAAAAAATCTTAAGCTTTTATTATATACAAAAATCTTACAAAATGTCAGAAATGGAATTACCCGAGTTTGAAGTTAAAACGGACTCATGTGTTGTATTTTTTTTGTTAAAATTAAAGGGTTCACTTAATCATATTACATAAATTCTGTTCCAGTGTTCGCCGAAGGAATGTAGCTCAAACGGCGCGGGCAGTTCTACACAAGAGAGCTCTCTCGAGCCGTGAGTAGGTTTCTTTCCAATCGATGTTGTCTTTACTATCACGTCAATGTATTCATTGCACCTAGCAGCTACAATAGGGATGATGACTGTAGTTAAAATAAATTATTTAACATTATGTACGACATAATACACAAAGAAATTATTACTAAGATGTAGATTGCAGTAATTTTTGTACAGAACTTCTATTTAATAAATTGAAAAGAACTTAAAAGAGTAGGTTATTTGGCAGTACTCAAACGTGACGTCACTTTTGAGTATTTCATATAAAATTCCATACTATTCCATAGCGGGGATCGTTTTGACAGTTCGAAAAAAGATTCTAATTTGACTTGCCAGTCATCATGCCTATTACACGATGCTCATTAGTCATTAGGAAAAAGATATTTTGTCATCTTAACCTCCTTTTTAAGGCTAAGAGAAGCAACAAACGTTGTGACATTAAGTCAAACATTCATAAAAATAACTTTTTTGTAGAAAATTCTACAATAGATAGCTTTTTATTCAACCATCCATACTTACCCCTTTTTCATTTTCCACGTTTTTTAGAAAATTTGGAAGGTATCTAAACCACTAATTGGAGTTCGAGGCCAAAGAATCTACGAAAATATTGCCACAACAATGAAATGTTCTTACAATAGTAAATCCTTATTTTCTAAAAACAGACGTTGAGATATCTTATTTATTGGTAATTTTAATTCTTTAATTTATAGATACAATATGATTTACTTATTTTCACATAAATATAAGATATGTTAATAAAAACGGAATTATCCGCAATTATTAGTAACAGCGTTGGTATTGCGCTGGTATCACCTCAGGTGTTAATAACATTTGGTACAGCAATTTAACTACACATAAATTAAAACCCTATTTCTGCATACGTTTTGAAAATTGCAGAATAATACATTGTAGCGTGCTTTATGTTCACATTTCGTATTCGTAAAATTCATTTGACCTACAAATTTCTTTGGCAGTGCTATAGTTCTCCATTTAAATTATCATAGAGATCTAACGTTTTGTTTGTGTTCACTGGTAATTTTAAGTTCTTTACAAGAAAATGTTGTCATATCAATGTTAGTTAAGAGAAAAGAAAAGTTTTTAGGTATTTACGTGTTTTTAAGAAAATCCTAGTTGTGACAGCCATATTAAACAGAAAGGCGTAAAAACATTACAGAGGTATATAATGTTTTTATTAGGAATTATTTTAAATAAAAAATTTAAATAGCAAAAAGGTTGTGGGTACCTGAAAACTTTATTTGACAATGACATAAGAGACTTTGACAGATTTGACAATAACGCATCTGTCGTAGTTTCGTTGGCCTCGAACTCCAATTACTGGTATAGGATGTCTGCGAATAAGTATTTTTAAATTTATTTACTTATCAACAACAACGCGATCAAAAATTACTTTATTATTGAATAAGAAAGTGCTCTTTTTAAGAGTAAACTTATGCACAGAAAGTGATTTTTTTCCGCAAGTGTGCAGGAATGAATTTTCATAGTACTTTCCCGCTCGGCCTGGTTGGTACTTGGTACTGCCGAGATAGTCTGGTTTTCCTCGCATAATGCGTTGTAAAATGTTGTATGATACACATGTGGAAATGTACATTGTTGTTGTTTTCTGGCCATTTTTTTCCACAACTCGACATCAAACGCGTCTATTTTGCGTGGTCCCAACGCTGGCCCAGTACTTGTTGGGGGGACTTCACATACACCCTTGAATTTCTTTGCAGGTGTATGCAGGTTTCCTCACGATGTTTTCCTTCACCGTAGAGCACTTGTGAATATCAAATGATATTTCGTACACAACTCGTGTCGTTTATAGCCACCGTCCTGAAAAATGCCTACTTTCCACACTTGCATCATAATGATCATAAATAACTATTTTAGTACAAATGGTGCCTTTTATAGGCTCTAGTGTGAAAAGTGGCTCATTTTACGTCAGGTCCAAAACTTCGATGGGCCATCTGTACTAAAAAACGTCGTTACGAGACACGTGCAAAAAGGAAATTAGTAACTCGTGTCGATTTAAAACACTCCCTTAGGTCGTGTTTTAAAACAAACTCGTTTCAAATTTCATGTTTTTCGCACTTGACGTATTGTGCTATTGTGACCCATTTATTGATCGATAATTAATTTATTATCGTCAGCTTATGGTGGGTCGCAGAATTGGCGTTGCAGAGTAGCAGACTGACGCTAGCGGCCTTCAGCAAGGGCTGCGTGGTGCTCAACCAGCTGGTCTACGAGTTCCACTACACGCAGCTCACACCAGCAGACTCTGTCACCGAGTTAGTACTATACTTGCCGATTTCTAAGAATTAACATTTAACAGTTTAGAAATGAGCCTTATATGTATGACGTTAAAACTATCAGAAAACTGGTGAGTCTTACGGTAAGACTCTTACCTTCACGTTAATAAGGATTTTAATTGTCAAAAGTTTTTCTTAGAAATCGGTAACTATACCAGCGAGGTTATGATGTAGTTAAATATTTATCACACGGGTTACTCACGTAATTTAAGTCGATAATAGCTCGACAGGTTTCGATCCATTTAGAGGCTCCTCATCATGGAGTACCCTTGACCTTGTCCCGACGTGTACTGCGGGCTTGCGGGGGCTGCGGGGGGGGAGAACTACCCTCATTGTCACTTTTGTCGACAAGCGGGTTGCACACAACACTCACTACGTCACTAGGTAATAAGTACTATACTTGCCTTCAGCAAGCTGCGTGGTCAACAACCAGCCGGTCTACGAGTTCCACTACACGCAGCTCACACCAGCAGACTCTGTCACCGAGTTAGTACTATACTTGCCTTCAGCGAGCTGTGTGGTCAACAACCAGCCGGTCTACGAGTTCCACTACACGCAGCTCACACCAGCAGACTCTGTCACCGAGTTAGTACTATACTTGCCTTCAGCAAGCTGCGTGGTCAACAACCAGCCGGTCTACGAGTTCCACTACACGCAGCTCACACCAGCAGACTCTGTCACCGAGTTAGTACTATACTTGCCTTCAGCAAGCTGTGTGGTCAACAACCAGCCGGTCTACGAGTTCCATCAGTCCAGTTTATTAGTAAACCTATTCTCTCAAGCAAAATGAATAAGCAATCATTGAAGAGATCCCGACCACCGTCAATACACGAAATCCAACCCTAGAAGAACGATATTTTTTATTTTGTTGTAGTTTTTTTTAATTTTCAAAAATTGGACTTTTTTTACATTTTTTCTGCTCAGAATCACGAGTTCTTTCGATCCAGATAGAAATAAAAAGTGTACCAAAAAAAATTCCATTCAGTTACTATTTTTCATACACTTTCTTCGACCGTAACTCAGTGGAAGACAAAACAATGTATGGAATTCTCGGGACACTTTTTTCTGCTAATGGAGCATTCCATGAAAAATGTCGTAAGCGACACTGTCTTTTCAATATTTTTGAGAAATTAAATTAGTCAGCTGAGTTACGGCATAATAATAACATATCAAGGCTTTAAGATGGACAGTGTTTCCTAGCACCTAGCATATTTTATTAGGGTAGCTACCATAGCGAGTCGTAAGCGACAAAAAGTAGATGTTTTCATGGAATGCTCCTAATGAGGATATTCCAACAACCAGCTGGTCTACGAGTTCCACTACACGCAGCTCACACCAGCAGACTCTGTCACCGAGTTAGTACTATACTTGCCTTCAGCGAGCTGTGTGGTCAACAACCAGCCGGTCTACGAGTTCCACTACACGCAGCTCACACCAGCAGACTCTGTCACCGAGTTAGTACTATACTTGCCTTCAGCGAGCTGTGTGGTCAACAACCAGCCGGTCTACGAGTTCCACTACACGCAGCTCACACCAGCAGACTCTGTCACCGAGTTAGTACTATACTTGCCTTCAGCGAGCTGTGTGGTCAACAACCAGCCGGTCTACGAGTTCCACTACACGCAGCTCACACCAGCAGACTCTGTCACCGAGTTAGTACTATACTTGCCTTCAGCGAGCTGTGTGGTCAACAACCAGCCGGTCTACGAGTTCCACTACACGCAGCTCACACCAGCAGACTCTGTCACCGAGTTAGTACTATACTTGCCTTCAGCGAGCTGTGTGGTCAACAACCAGCCGGTCTACGAGTTCCACTACACGCAGCTCACACCAGCAGACTCTGTCACCGAGTTAGTACTATACTTGCCTTCAGCGAGCTGTGTGGTCAACAACCAGCCGGTCTACGAGTTCCACTACACGCAGCTCACACCAGCAGACTCTGTCACCGAGTTAGTACTATACTTGCCGACTTCTAAGAATTAACATTTGACAGTTTAGAAATGAGCCTTATATGTATGACGTTAACACTATCGGAAAACTGGCGAGTCTTACGTACCCTTATGTTAATAAAAGGATTATAATTGTCAAAAGTTTTTTCTTAGAAATCGGTAACTATACCAGCGAGGTTATGATGTATTCAAATATTTATCATACGGGTTACTCACGTAATTTAAGTCGATAATAGCTCGACATGTTTCGATCCATTTAGAGAATCGTCATCAATCATCATGGAGTACCCTTGACCTTGTCCCGACGTGTACTGCGGGGGGCGGAGGGGGAGAACTACCCTCATTGTCACTTTTGTCGAAGAGCGGGTTGCACACAACACTCACTACGTCACTAGGTAATAAGTACTATACTTGCCTTCAGCGAGCTGTGTGGTCAACAACCAGAGGGGGAGAACTACCCTCATTGTCACTTTTGTCGAAGAGCGGGTTGCACACAACACTCACTACGTCACTAGGTAATAAGTACTATACTTGCCTTCAGCGAGCTGTGTGGTCAACAACCAGAGGGGGAGAACTACCCTCATTGTCACTTTTGTCGAAGAGCGGGTTGCACACAACACTCACTACGTCACTAGGTAATAAGTACTATACTTGCCTTCAGCGAGCTGTGTGGTCAACAACCAGAGGGGGAGAACTACCCTCATTGTCACTTTTGTCGAAGAGCGGGTTGCACACAACACTCACTACGTCACTAGGTAATAAGTACTATACTTGCCTTCAGCGAGCTGTGTGGTCAACAACCAGAGGGGGAGAACTACCCTCATTGTCACTTTTGTCGAAAAGCGGGTTGCACACAACACTCACTACGTCACTAGGTAATAAGTACTATACTTGCCTTCAGCGAGCTGTGTGGTCAACAACCAGAGGGGGAGAACTACCCTCATTGTCACTTTTGTCGAAGAGCGGGTTGCACACAACACTCACTACGTCACTAGGTAATAAGTACTATACTTGCCTTCAGCGAGCTGTGTGGTCAACAACCAGAGGGGGAGAACTACCCTCATTGTCACTTTTGTCGAAGAGCGGGTTGCACACAACACTCACTACGTCACTAGGTAATAAGTACTATACTTGCCTTCAGCGAGCTGTGTGGTCAACAACCAGAGGGGGAGAACTACCCTCATTGTCACTTTTGTCGAAGAGCGGGTTGCACACAACACTCACTACGTCACTAGGTAATAAGTACTATACTTGCCTTCAGCGAGCTGTGTGGTCAACAACCAGCCGGTCTACGAGTTCCACTACACGCAGCTCACACCAGCAGACTCTGTCACCGAGTTAGTACTATACTTGCCTTCAGCGAGCTGTGTGGTCAACAACCAGCCGGTCTACGAGTTCCACTACACGCAGCTCACACCAGCAGACTCTGTCACCGAGTTAGTACTATACTTGCCTTCAGCGAGCTGTGTGGTCAACAACCAGCCGGTCTACGAGTTCCACTACACGCAGCTCACACCAGCAGACTCTGTCACCGAGTTAGTACTATACTTGCCTTCAGCAATCGTGATTGTGGTTGGTCAGTGTCACCTGATTGGAAAACGGTTTTAAGTATTGCATTGGTAGACAGTTTGGACGTGCCCTTATTGCCTAGTGACAGTGAGTGTTGTGTGCAACCCGCTTTTCGACAAAAGTGACAATGAGGGTAGTTCTCCTTCGAGTAATAGAAAAGTGAAATTCCCTAGGGAGTAATAGAAATGTCAGTACGTCATTTAATAATGTTATTTCTTAAAATTCATTTTTTTGTCGGCAAGTGTGATGAAAAACATTGTATGCATCACGGTCGGTAAGCGGAATACTAACTCGAGTCATAAAAGCCCTCCGCCTAACGGCGTCGGGCTTCTAACACTCTCGTTAGTAATTCCGTACTTACCTCCCTTGATGCACAATGTACTAAAGTAAATATGTTTGAGTCTCACGTTAGTTATAATTCTAAAAGAGGTTATGATGGTTCAATTTTTACCGTCGAGTTCATACTTCTTACAACGTGACAGCATTAAGTTTTTGGAATTAGCTACATTTTTGAGCATTGTTCTTAATAAAAAAAGTAATGGCCAAGTTTTCTAAGCTACGCATTTTTCAATGGTCCACAGAGTATTCAGTATCAAATTATTCATAGAGGCATGTAAAGAACTCTTCTACTTTTGCATTGCAGATTGATCTCTCGTATCTCTGCAATGTACTGGCTGGACGGCGGCCACGCCGGCGGCCGGAACACCTGGCTGTCGGAGCGGAGGCTGCTCGAGACACTCACCAGGCTCGGTCAGTACAAGGAGATAGACATGTATGGTCACATCTCATGTATCTCTGCGATGTACTGGCTGGACGGCGGCCGGAACACCTGGCTGTCGGAGCGGAGGCTGCTCGAGACACTCACCAGCCTCGGTCAGTACAGGGAGGTGGACATGTATGGTCAGATCTCATGTGTCTCTGCAATGTACTGGCTGGACGGCGGACGGAACACCTGGCTGTCGGAGCGGAGGCTACTCGAGACACTCACCAGCCTCGGTCAGTACAGGGAGGTGGACATGTATGGTCAGATCTCATGTGTCTCTGCAATGTACTGGCTGGACGGCGGACGGAACACCTGGCTGTCGGAGCGGAGGCTACTCGAGACACTCACCAGCCTCGGTCAGTACAGGGAGGTGGACATGTATGGTCAGATCTCATGTGTCTCTGCAATGTACTGGCTGGACGGCGGACGGAACACCTGGCTGTCGGAGCGGAGGCTACTCGAGACACTCACCAGCCTCGGTCAGTACAGGGAGGTGGACATGTATGGTCAGATCTCATGTGTCTCTGCAATGTACTGGCTGGACGGCGGACGGAACACCTGGCTGTCGGAGCGGAGGCTACTCGAGACACTCACCAGCCTCGGTCAGTACAGGGAGGTGGACATGTATGGTCAGATCTCATGTGTCTCTGCAATGTACTGGCTGGACGGCGGACGGAACACCTGGCTGTCGGAGCGGAGGCTACTCGAGACACTCACCAGCCTCGGTCAGTACAGGGAGGTGGACATGTATGGTCAGATCTCATGTGTCTCTGCAATGTACTGGCTGGACGGCGGACGGAACACCTGGCTGTCGGAGCGGAGGCTACTCGAGACACTCACCAGCCTCGGTCAGTACAGGGAGGTGGACATGTATGGTCACATCTCATGTATCTCTGCAATGTACTGGCTGGACGGCGGCCGAAACACCTGGCTGTCGGAGCGGAGGCTGCTCGAGACACTCACCAGGCTCGGTCAGTACAGGGAGGTGGACATGTATGGTCAGATCCAAATAGTACATTACCTACTGCAAAAACCGTACTTGGTAAGATCTTGCGGGCCAAATTAGTACATTGTGTATTTAGGGCAGTAAGTAAGAATTTGCGAACGAGTGTGAAAGTAAAGCCCAAGCCGAAGGCGCGGGCTTTACTTCACACGAGTTCATAATTCTTGTACCGCCCGTGGTACACACAATGTTTTTCATCACACCTGTGATGCGAAAAAGTAAATAAAACAATATATTTTCACAAAACTACTCTAAAATGGTCTAAATCAGGGACGACTTAATTTCATCATTTTCATAAAAGAAATCTCGGCGTGCGCCGGACCGCGCTAGTGCGACGTAATGTTGTATGAAAATCCTTAACGGCCTACTAGGACGTAATGACGCACCTACGTCGCGCATCACCGCAGCGTTGCGGCGCACAAGCCGAACAGGTGTGATGAAATAGATATATACATATAAGTATGTATACGTAGGGTATGTGAGGCCTACGAGCATTTTCACGGCTGAAGCTTGTATATGCGTTCTTTTTAATCTAGAGAAAGCGAACACTAAATCTGTACAACGCAGTCCATAAAATTTTTTTGCAGTATAATAACCATTTGCCCATCATCATTACAATATTTTAACTAGTAGCATAAATTTAAATAAATGTATCAGTACACAAGGAAAGTCGTCCTTGTAGCGGTGTTTAAAATGGACTTAATTATAGAACACGTAAGGTCTATTTTAAAAATCGCGACATTTTTCATGCTTTGGTGACGCTACTCTGCGCTAGATGGCGCTAGTAATCTTGAAATCATAAGTCAGTAGTTGAAGGGAACCCTTCGAGCGATTGTGTACCACAATGAATTTTACTGTCCGGCAGACCGAGTTTTCATGGTCCGAAATGACATGAAAAAAACGCATGATTGGCTTGTGCACTTGTCCGTCTTTTTACTCGGGAGGTGCGGCATAGTAGCATAAAAAGTCAGTCGATAGTCATAGAAGTCAGTGCAATTTTGGACACAGTGCACAAGAATTAACACGTTTTTCATAGCTGTCATCTCGGATCGGAAAAATATTGTCCGGAATAGGGAAAAATAAAATGTCGGACGGTAAAATTACGTATAGTGCACAAGCTACTATATACATTTAATGGCGTGGCATATCGGACCGTAAAAAACCGGACTACCGGACGGTAAAAGTTAGTGTAGTTCACAAACGCCCTTCGTATGTCTAAGCACTGATCAGTAACGAGAAAACTATTAGAAAAAAATATACGTGACACACAAGGGGTTAATTTATCAATAAATGTTATTGTTTCCACAGGTATAGAGATTTTCGTGCACGTGAGCCCGTACCAAGTGCGAGACTCGGCGCGGCCCTGGATCCGCAGCGAGGAGCGCGCCTTCACCGCCGCGCTCACCAAATTGGGCGCTAATGTAAGCAGCCTGCTTAGCCAACTTGCCAACCGCTAACGCTCAAGGGTTATTCCCACCTGTTACCACCAACTTGACACCAGTGGTAACAACTGGGATTTTTTTTACCACCAGAGTACTTGGTGGTAACTACTGGGATTTTTTTCCCCACTAGTTACCACTAAAATATTTGGTTAGTTACTAAAATAATAAGTTTGATGGTAACAGTTGGGAATTTTAATTCCCAGTTGTTCCCAGTGGTAACAGGTGGGAAAAAAATCCCAGTTGTATTGTAACCACTGGTGTCAAGTTGGTGGTAACAGGTGGGAATAATCCACGCTCAATCGTCAATCGTAAACGAAAGGCAGCTAACTGTCTTTGTCGCACTATGAAAGAATGACAGACAGGGAAAACTACGATACGCTACTAAGCGTTAGCGATTGGCAACTTGGCTAAGCATCCTGCCAAGATGCATTCTGCAATCGTATACGATAAGTCATGTGATCATAATAATGTATGGAAATTTTCACGTGACTTTTCGTACGACTGTTGCTTATGGTATACAATTGAAGATTGGCATATATCCATACTTTATTATGGTCTAGGCCTTCTGAACTCGCACACGACGTGCGAGCCTATAGAGCCTATACAGGGTGACTTCAAATTGGTGATACAAAACAATAAAACATGAATCTATTAATGGTTTTAAACAACTTACTAGGCGACCAAATATGAAAACTCAAGATAAAAGTTGACGCTTCCATACATTTTGGTCAATCTATCTTGGTACATTTCTATGGAAGTGTCGGTTTTTTCTTGAGTTTTCATATTTGGTTCTTTAGTAAAAGTTGTTCAAAACTACCTTGGGAATAGATTCATGTTTTATTATTTTTTCCCCTCACTAGCTCGTAAAGTGCTCGTCTATCCTTTAACACGAACGTGTAAAAACGCATATTATTCACTTGTGTGGCAAAGTAATGACCTTGGTTTTGGAATAACAAAACGTAAAATGCTCATGGAAATTGTTCCATATTAATGATAATTAAATAATTTGTTTGAGAATTTAGTGTAAAATACAAACCTTTATATAATATGATGATTTTAACATATAAATCCTAAAATTCCATAAGTAATAATTGTTTTAGTGAATGATGATAAGATGACTAGATGCAATCACAAAACGCAGAAAATGTCAACGTCAACATTGTCAAAGAATATTATAGGTTATAATCTTTATTTACCGACTCGAACACGCATAAAAATAGTAAACTAAACAACTTTCAGGGTGTTCTGTTATAATTTTGTAAAAATAATGAATGAGAATGATTTAATAATGCATTGGCGTTGGTGTGCAACTACAGGAATGTGTTAAATTCGTGCTGCGTTTACTTTTTCGTGGTAAGTTTACTGCGACAAAATCTTGCATTAAATACAAGATGCATTTGGAAAATTATTATCACTAACCCGATGATGATTGTAATGTGAACAAATAATTACCTTTTTTGAGTTTCCTCGCTATAGTGAGGGGAAAAGTTTTGTGTTACACACGGGTGCAAATGTATTTTACTTCTCGTATGTTAAAACACTCGCTGCGCTCAGGATTCTATTTTAGAACCACTCGCTTCGCTCGTGGTTCAACTATAGAATCCTTTCGCTTGCTCGTGTTTCAATATCATACTCGCGGGTAAAATACAACTTTGCACCCTTGTATAACAAATAACTATATATTACCAATTTGAAGTCATCCTGTAGAGTTTTATGCGCTGTTCCGCCTAGGTTGTTATGACAACCAACCAATGAAAATTAACAATTTTTTTGCGATATGTCCTAATAATCCTACTTTTTCCTGTATTATTTTTGTGGTTGATGTGACGGAATAACAACAAAAAGGTGATTGACCCATTTATTTATCACATAATAATACATAGTCCCATTACCATTTTTTTTTAAATATCAATAAAATATATTCTGATTATAAAAAAAAGTATATTTTTAAAATGACAGATCCATCGCTACCTGCACGAAGACGGCGCTCCGGTGACGCTGCACACACACTTCAATGTAATCCGCAACTTCCGAAGACTACAGGACTCCAACCCGGATAGCATTCCTGATCCAGAGGAAAGTGATGAAAGCGCTAAATAAACCTCGTATAACATTTTTGCACGCCAATTTAAAAAAATGCGTTATGGTATATATATATGTATGTGTATATGCTTTAAAACATCATCTTTCTCTCTTCGACGTTACAGTATTCTATGACATTATCCTTGTTACACTTTGTTTTACAACGTAATATGTAATATTACGGTATAATCTTATGTGGATGCACCATTACGTAGTAGTAATAGACAACCATGTTGGCTTTCAAAACGTCAATAAAAATTTTTGACGACTTTTCGTCTGTATTTTTTCGTCGATGTTATAAACTTGACAGTATTTTTAATGTTAGCTCGAGTAGTATATATCCACCCGCTTGCTTTGTATTTGACAACCACTCTTATTTTACATTAAGATTTACAGCTCGCAACCACAGTTGCATGAAGCAATTGAGTGGATATGCTACCGCTTTAACTAGTAGGCAAAAGTTGTACCATATGAATATAATTCATGTTGTCATTGATCTCATCGAGTAGAAAATGTATTTACATTGCAAATAAATTATATTTTCATTCATGAATTGGTTGATTTTCTTGCAAGTCATCATTTCACAAGCCCAATGTAAACTTGAACTCTAACTGTTCAAAGTTTTTGACAAAATAACTACTTTTTTATACTTAATCAGTACAACTAAGGGTATAATCAGAATAGTAAAATCGTAATCATGTTAATATGCATATATCTTATTGTGTATTTATGTATTCGACCGTAAATTACTGCCCTAGGCGTCGATTACGTAAATGCATAATCACATGTATTCATGACCCAAACCGAAGATCCTGCAAAAATACGCGAATAGGGGCTTTACACCGCACGTGAGTTGTTTGTCTTTTGTCAGTCTTTTTATGACCTTGGCCAGGAACCTACCTTGATTGTTTCCCCGAAGATATATTATATTAATAATAATTGATGGTGACTTAGAAGCAGACTAAGAACTGTTTATATTAGCACCCTTCTAGTCTTAGTTTAACTCTAAAGTTTCCATATGATTAATGTGGGCCAATCCCGGCGGCACTGCAATGCCGTAACGGGAGTGGAGCGAGCTCCGAACATCCCGTCGGTTTACAAAAATCAGTTTAATATACTGGTCCCTCAGTGAGGGAACTTTCAGATATTAAGCTGAAAAGAACAGATACTACACTTTGATCTTAGCCAAAAGGCCGAGAAACGATAACTGACACAGTGGACGTCTTCTCAATTCCCCCTCGGGGGATTGGGAATGCTGTTCGGGGCGTAATATATATACACTTCTCCATACTGATCCCTTACAAATGTGTCTATATATTAATGCACTCGACTGTACCTTGAATCGCTCCGCTCGGAAGTTCTTTTGAATCTAGGGGTGAGGAATCTGTACAGCCAAGTCCGACAATACCGGTACAAATGAAGCGCAAAAATACTTATGAAGTGCGTTGGGGAGTTTTACCTCCTCCGTTATGTTTAGTTAGACCTCGGATTGTTGTGGCAGTGACGTCACAATAGGGTGATTTGGGGAGTAAATGGAATGGTAGAACAAAATTATACGTAAATTATAAGATAAGATAAAAATGTAAATCTATTATTTCTTCAGAGAAAACATAATTTCATTTATTATACCTACGTAATCGAATAAATTGGAATAAAATCACAATAAAAAAAATCCAGTAAATTGATCAATATTTTTTTATATTACTTTTACTAGTTCTCGACAAAAAACTGACCGGTCGAATAATCATTTCATTCCACTGGTCCATTCAGAAAATGGAACATAAATATTAGAATTAACTTTTTATGCAGAATCAAATGCAAACTATACAGAGTATACAGACCTATATTAAGTTTGACCTTAGATATAAACTATTGGATTTATTTTCAACTGCACGTCACATTAATTTACATAATATGTAATTTCTTATATTATCTTATCTTATAATTTGTGTGTCATTTTATTCTACCGTTCCATTTACTCCCCAAATCACCCTATTGTGACGTCACTGCCACAACAATCCGGGGTCTGTTATGTTACTACAACAAGCCTTTAAAAATTTTCATTTATCACACCAATCCAACCTTACTTTTGAGGTAATAAGGACGTATTC
>JALPQI010004064.1:0-72308 GCA_025490895.1 Thaumatotibia leucotreta | reverse complement strand
GAATAAGTCTGCTGTGGCAGAGCCTTTGTTGGAGTCTGGACCTAACCACTGGATTGAGCTCCATAACCCGAAAGTCCTCTCAACCGAGCGTATACATCATAGCCGAAAAGTAGGTACGTGAAGCTATTGAAATTAAGAAACATCGGAATTTCAATTAAAATGAGGGGCAAGGAATCTCGTCCGCGTGGAATCCCGTGATTTACAAATGTAACCGTGGTGAAGCATCCATTTTAAAGCCATTGGATGTTGTATGTAGACCTAGTGACAACCCTAGCCTAGAAGTGAAAAAAGCTTAATTGTCGTTACAAAACTGACATCGAAGATAACTTTTTTGTGAGAGTTAAGCTAATTGGGTGTCCCTAGAAGTGAAAATGCCCGGATACCAGGGTCGCGTTTTATAAAGTTACAATTTACAATTTCGCTGTTTGCCTCTCTTTCTAGCTAATATGTGCGTGCGTTAGAGAGGCAAACAGCGAAATTGTAAATTGTAACTTTATAAAACGCGACCCTGCCGTACTGATAGTTGCGAGACTTGCGAATGCGCATGCAAATGCGGGGTGTGCGGGCGAGTGAGCCGCGGCGTGACCCCGCGGCCCCCGCGGAAGGAAGTTCACAATTCCTTCCGTTCAGGCCACGCGGCTCACCGGTGAGCCTTTTAATGTAACTCGAGTTTTTATGACGTTTAAGCTAGTATCTCTTAATCTATTTTGCTAAAAATAACATTCTGCATCCAAAGTGACCAAAATCTCAATTTTGAGAAAATAGCCCATTACTCGATTTCACCATGGCCTCAACGGAAATATCGTGAAGGCTCACCGGTGAGCCGCGTGGCGTCCAACGTGTTAATTATTATAATAAAATTACCATAATTTGTTAAATATTAATAATTGATAAATTATCTGCGTATTTGTTTTTTCTGTCAACTAAAATCCGACTGAGACCCATATTTTAGTCTCGGCCGAGACCGAGACCGAGACCAGACTTGGTAGAAAGGATAAATACGTATAAATTACATAAAAGTCCCTAGCAAGTAATATATAGTAAGTCAAATTTCAAACTAGATACGGCATTTTTTTTTGGATATATTTTTTTTGTATTTTTTTTATGTTGGTACCCCAAAAACCGGTATTCGAATTTTAGGTATTTTTGTCGATAGTATGATAGGGGTCGCTTACTCTAAATTATTCCTTCCGTTCATTTTAAAAGTGCAATTGAAGTCAGTTCATGTCTATATGACACCAAAAAATTCACAGTAAGTTCGCGAGATGGCGTCAAGCTCGCCAATTACAGCTCATTACGAATCTCGGCCACGGCCGAGAGTCGCGGCCATTTTTGGCCGAGAGCCTGCGACCATATATAACATGGACGTCTAACGCCAGCTCAAAAATGCCCCCAAAACCAATTGTTCAATTGTGCCAAGATGGGCAGGACATGGCTCATTTCTTAACACCGCGCATATTTCGGCGCAACATCTTTGACATATGTTTATAGAATATAGCCAATAAGAACTTTGATGGACCAATGACAACTATTCTTAAATGGCGGTTTAAGTTTTTATAGGTTAATATTGAAATTCATTACCGTGATGCATTGAAGAGGGGGTGACACTTGTCAACTAAAATTCTGGACCGCTTTTGAAATGCAATTTAGTATGGCGTGCGGCTTCCATGTTTTATTTGTTCGTAGCCGAGAGCCGAGAGGGATATCTCTATACTTTGCCGCCAATAGCGCACGTTGATAACGATCAATATTAACACACTGTATAACCCTTGATCCCCCGTTGCACAGGTGACAGCCGATACGGACGTGCGAGAGTTGTTGGAACTGGTGCTGATGGCTGGAAAGGAGGTGGAAAACGAGTCCCAGGAGCTCACCGACATGACAGAGGTGCTAAAGAAAGGTATGTGATCACTTTCCCTCAATGAAGACTTCTTTAAATCATTGCTGTGTGGTGACGGCAGTAGTGTATATCGTCAGTTGACAAGCAAAACTCACTAAGTAACAAATACTTACTTGAAATAAAGCTCGTATCTCAGTTCTGATTCAATACTTGGTCAAATACTTGTATTTCTTGGTCAAATGGATTACTGTCTGTTTTATGTACCTTTTAAATAAAATAAAATAAAATAAAAATACTCATACTGACATACTTACGAGGTTGCTAAGAGTAGTTACAGATTTTATAGTGAGTTTTGATTGTCAACCGACGATATCAGACAGTTAATATTTTGTTCATTTTCATCTTTCACTCGAAGTGACGCGTCTGAACATGTACCGTAAAACCATACAACTTTAGTCCACTACTACAACTATGGTCCACAAGTTCAACTCGTAATTAAGCATCAATGGAAATCTTTTATTTTGGTTTTATCTAAGTTTTTAAATCATTAATGAGGAGACTTTGTGACATTTGACTTAGTTTTGGACCATAGTTGGGAGCTTTTGGACAGTTGGGTAGTTTTACGGTAGTGAAACAAAAGTGCCGAAGGAATTCATTTTTATGATTGATGCCATCCAAAAATGAACAGTCATTTGAACACAGAAATAACGTTTACTCGGATTCGGCCAAATTAAACTTGTGACACAACTTCATTCGACGCCATATTAATAGAAAAGAGTGGTGAATGTTCATGCTAAGCTGTGTGAACATCATCATCATCATCATCATCATATCAGCCGAAAGACGTCCACTGCTGAACATAGGCCTCCCCCAAAGATTGCCACAATGACCGGTACTGCGCCACCCGCATCCAGCGAACTCCTGCGACCTTCACCAGGTCATCAGTCCACCTTGTGGGGGGCCTACCCACGCTACGCCTTCCGATACGTGGCCGCCACTCAAGAACCTTCCCGCCCCAACGGCCATCGGTTCGCTGTGAACATGGAATGAAAGAAAAAAGAAGCAATCACTCTAGTTAATATTCATTCGAGTTAACGTTATGCTGCGGACAGACAGACGCAGACGAACATGGCAAAACTGTAAGGGCTATAACTCCTCCATGGTATACACGAGCTTTAATTAAAATTATTCGTGAGAAACGTAAATTACATAAACGTTGGAATACTTATGATAATAATTTGGACTACTTAACCTTTAGTATGTTAAGAGAAAGGGTTAAAACTAGGCCCTAAAATGGCGGAAAATCCTCCTATTACTGCAAATACCAGACATGTGCAAGTATTAAGTACGTTAACCGATAATTAATTTTATTCTCATGAGTCATGATAATTAAATTGATTAGAATCAAAACCTGATTTGTGTATTCTGTACCTATTAGCACTAATAGGACGAAGTACCTACTATAAATGTAGGCGTGAAGAGCTGGCTGCCCATAGAATAATTGAATTGCTTTTTTGTGTCAGACATTGTTAGACAGAGTAGGTATACATTTTTTTTTCATTTAAACTAGTTCGATGGATCAAACAGAAAAATAGGAAAATTATTCAATTATTCTCAACCATACTGAAAAGCACAAAACAATAATTCAAGTAATTTATTATAAAGTAGCATAATATGTAAAATATACAAATTATTTAAGAATAATAAACATTTTTGACCATTTTTCCTGCATTGCAATCAAAGTAATAAGGAAAAATATTAGTTAAAATAATTGAATTTAAACCTTGGTGAGACATAATAACTATAAATAGAATTAAGTTTCAATCGTAGTTTTTTTTAAACATGTTTTTATTAAAATTTTATGGAATAAATATTTATTTAAGCTATCAAGTTACACATTCACACCTACACACTGGGTTAAAAGTAAATTAAATGACAAAAAAAGCAATTAATAATGTGGTTTGTTTTTAATGAGACCCAGGTTATTCAGTTCCTTTTTACTTATAAAACTGATCTCTGGTCTCCTAGGTCACCCTGTATATATTGACATCTCTCATAATACCCTGATAGGGCACAAAACTTATAATAATAAAGGCATAAAGCAAAAACACTTAAACTTAGAAACCTAAAGTAGGATAAAGAATGTTATTATTCAAATACTAATAACTTTTAATTCAAATGTTAAATTATTACATAAAGTAATATTTTGGTGTTAAACAATCTGTTGACCTTAAATTTACATTTAATTATACAAAAAGAAGGTTACATGAAGTGATATTTTACAAGCTAAGTATCACTAAAATGATCATTTTTTAACTTGTTTAGCATCAAAAAAATTGGTGTAGTGACCATTCCTCGCCCCCTTACCTCCTAAAGTAACTACTGGGCAAAATATTTTGCAAAAAAAAACACAAAATAGTTCCTTACGTGTAGTTTACAGAAAAACGTATAAAACGTATAAAGTATTTTAAAATGTCATAGAAAATCTCAATATTCATGCGTGTACGGAACCCTTTCCACGCGAGTGTAACTCGCACTTGCCACATTTCATTTAAATATTCTTAAAGTTATTCCCTCCCATTGCCCCCATATTTGAAACTCATTTAAGTCATTTATTTACGTTCGTCTAAAAACCATGAGCAAACGTACATTGGATAATTTTTTTAGTTCCTGAAATTACACGCATAAAGTTTCGTTCTCAACGACAATGTCATTGTATTATATCTACGAACAAATAAAATATGGAAGCCGCACGCCACATTAAATTGCTTTTCAAAAACGGTCCTGAATTTTAGTTGACAAGTGTCACCCCCTCTTCAATGCATCACGGTATAATGAGTGTCAATATCAACCTATAAAAACTTAAACCGCCATTTAAAAATAGTTGTAATTGGTTCATCAAAGTTTTGAGTGGCGATATTATACAGGGTGTAAGTCTAATACGGGCGAAGCTCTTAACAGGTGTTAGTTTACGATATAATAAGTACATTCAAATCACTTTTACTTAAAATTAGAGCAACAAAATTTTCCATACAAAATAATTCGGCGCGCAATGTAGAGCAACATACGCGAGTTAAGCACTCGTTGACAGCTAATTTCAAAAGCAGATGACATAACTGCCATATCAACAATAACAAATGTTCGTACCTACATTGCTGCTCCGATAATCTTAAAAAAATGCTGTGGGGTCTAAATTAAGAGTAACTTTTAAAAAACCTTGTAATCCATGATTACACTAATGAATCCCATGCCTGGTTTAATTGATCGCCCGTATTAGATTTACACACTGTATAAACATTTGTCAAAGATGTTGCACCAAAATATGCGCGGTGTTAAGAAAAGCGCTATGTCCTGCCCATCTTGGCACAATTGAACAATTGCTTTTGGGGGCATTTTTGAGCTGGCGTTAGACGTCCATGTTATATATGGTCGCAGTATTATATTCAATCGACGGCGAAGTATAATGAACTCTCAAGTCCTTATTGCAGAGCAAACTAGTATACCAATCGTCAGTAGAATCTAAAAAAATGTAAACATTATAATCACGCGCTTTTAGAGCACAATTTTAAAGCAAGGACCGGAACCGTTATTTTCCAAAAAACTCGAAATAGTCCAATATTTTAAAATTTTTCATACTCTTTATGTACTACTCAATATTTTATGTAATTAACAATATCATATTTTTAAATTACTCCAATAACTTACAAATTGTATACCGAAGAACGAAATTGAACGAAAAATAACCGTTCTTTTGTATGAAGAAAATAACGGTTCCTGTCCCGGTCTTAAAGCTTGAGTTCACATTTTTAGCTCAAATTATCTTGATTAGTAGTTGATCTTTATTAGTATTGACGTAAACATATATCTGTGGACGTGTTTCACAATATGTGTCAAACACCTCAAATGTGTTGGAAAGTCAGCCATATTTGTTTTTAGATTCTACTGACTATTGGTATATTATAGTTAAGAGTTTTTGGTACTTCGCCGTCGAAATGATACACGCAATCTGTTCCAAAAATGTCTTAAACTCGATTAAGTGAGCGAAGAATATTTTTAATTAGTGTCTTCTTTCTTGCCAATCGCCTCTTGACATTTTCGTATTTTTCGAGCTCTCTTTCAATTTCCCATGCGGCCTTTTGCGCGTCGTATGCCAAAACCGATGGATTTTTCTCTGGAGGGGGCTTGACTTGGCAAAGGGGGTCCGACTCGGTAGAAGTGGGGTCCGACTCGGTAGAAGTGGGGTCCGACTCGGTAGAAGTGGGGTCCGACTTGGTGGAAGTGGGGTCCGACTCAATGGGAAGGGGGTCCGACTTTGAGGGTCCTGGACTGGCGCGAAACGCACTGTAGACAGCTTCAGACATCAACCCTGCAGGAGCATGGACGGGCCTGCCGGATATCTTAACCCTGTACATACTATCCGGACATGTCAATCTTAAGTAATTCCTTATTATTTGATCTGGATAGATCATAGATGTAGTGTTCGTAAATGTAATAGGTTTCATCCCTGTCACCCAGTATTCGATCACGTAATGTATTATTATCGGGCCAATCAAGTAATTAAAAGGAACTATCCACTCTATAATAACAACGGCACCGGTTACTTGTATGCTCATAATTTCGGGTGCGGCCAATTTTGTCACCGCCAGAAGATCGACGGCGGTCGTCTGATTGACACATTCGAAGGTATTGCATACTTGCACTTGCAAGGGTATCAGTATTTCATCAATGTCTCCGCAAGATTCGTATGACGCCATCGGCGCGAAATTAGTCAGGTCCCACGTACACCTGTATTTTGTTTTAATATCTATACGACCTTCACACACTCGTGACTTAAATTGATCTGTACACGAACGATGAGTAATTGAATAGTTACCGTAATAAAAATTTGAAGTCCATGAGCAATCCAGAAATAAAAGATTTGTAGAGAAACAATTAAATTCTTTCACGTCTGGGTACCTATTAAGTTTTATCTGGACATAATCAAAGCAATCGCTGTTATTGGATTTGCGATTATGGCATATTATGTAAGACCCCCCCACTAAACTGACGTTAACAATCGCTTTCACCGTCGTGGCGTTAACAATGTGCTGCTGAATTTCGGCTTCATAGGTCGAAGTAAATTCTAGTTTATTATGCTCATTGGAACAGTACATTTCAAATAATTGGTTGTCCCGTATGTTGTGGATCTCAAGATTGTCTTTGATGGCTCGGAGTTCAGTTATTTTGGGTTTCACACAGTCGGTGGAAGCGAGATTGGCGGTCGCTGCGCTGAGCACTATCAGAAGTATCAACATTGGACCCATGATCGGCTCGCCGTCAAACTAGCCAACACAATTATTAGCACTGCTTGACTTGAATTCGTCCGATTTTCTAAGTCAAATCACATTAACCTAATTGATGAATGATGACCGACGACGACGTTATTGCCGTCACCACGCGGTGCTGATTGAGGATCGAATTCTAGTTACTACCATAGTTCTAGTTAATACTAGCAGCTTCAACATTGAACCCGTGATCGGCTAGCTGTCAAACTAGCCCACACAATTACTGTTTCACCTGGATTCCGTCCGATTTTCTCAGGAACAGTCAAATCACACTAACTTAATTGCGTGCGACGTCCTTTGCACTGGACTATCTAGATGCAATTGAACGGATATGTACAACAAAGCATAAAATAATGCGAAATTTTACCTTACATGCGGATTCGTTGTGTATGAGGTCATTATTTACTAACCGGAAAACCTATTTATTTAGTGTAACTAATTTAATTACTAGATTACTTAAAGTTTCTTTTTTGGATTTGCGTAATTACGTATTTTTAATAATATGTTTAACCGTGTGGTGACGGCAGTAAGAATACATTCGTCACCACCCCAACTCCTCCTGCGGGTGTCGTAAGAGTCGACTAAGGGATTGAAGCGTCACTCCCTTAGTCGACTCTTACGATTTTTATTTTATAAAAGATTGATGATGGGCAGCAGCGTCATCATAGTGGACACATTACTGCTATCGCCAATCCGCTTGCCCAGCGTGTCGATTATGGGCATTTACCTCCTAATGCATCTATACGCATAGTTAATAGGAGAGGCTTACGTCCAGCAGTGGACTATCATAGGCTGATGATGATGATGATGAATAATATGTTAGTCCGAACGCTAAAATTTCGTTCTCTGTACTTAACGGTTAGCACAACCATTTCTATTTTATTTATACATTCGTTCGATTGACCGGTTTATTAACGAACGATGTATTTTACCGTTATTGGAACTAAATTAACAGGTATATCAATAACGGTTTCGGTCTCTGGTTGAAGCAAATCCAACAAACTTTTAGGTAAAACTTAGTTGCAATAAGAACTGCTGTACGAAAAAGAACACTAATTTCAAGTTCCAATTGTGTTTATATGACAAGTTGTGTGTGTAACCTCAACTCTCCTGGAAGCCTCCTATACCTATACCTACATCGGAGACGTGATTAGTTTTTTTTTTCTACTCCCGTACTTTTATTTGTCATTTACATGGTCGTGATCACACCATTAAGCTCCTACCTTACAGATGTCAAGATAAGTCTATACCTATTGTCTCGGTCTTAGCAACCACCGGTCAAATTTCTCGGGTATATGCAATCCCTTACAAGGCTAGGCGCCTTTGACCATTGTCTAATTCATTTTTTTTGTCATTAGTTTTACTTTTTAAGGTGATGTTGAGATACTAAAAAGCTTTCTTGAGACATGTGGGAAGTTAAACTATGTACGTACATTTTTTTGTGTGATTAATTAATTATTATAAAAATGTTAAACAGGATACCGATTCAAAAAGGGAATAAAATTTACTAATTTCAATGTCTCAAACCCGGAACCTCCAGTTTCGTAGGCAGGGTCACTACCAACTAGGATGACAAAATGATGATTTATTATTGTCAGGCATCGAAGAAGCGGTAGCAGATTTGGAGCGCGAGAACGCTGCCCGACTCTGGCAGGAGGGTCTCCTGCGGCGTGTGCCGGTAGTGGGCCGGGTTGTGGACTGGTGGTCACCGGCTGCCGTGCCGCCGCCGCCCGGCCGCCGTCTGCACCTTCACCACGGGACGCTGCAGCCCACTAGCGACATCTACAGGTGAGTGCCGGTAGTGGGCCGCGTCGTTGACTGGTCGCCAGCCGCCGTCTGCACTTGCACCACGGGACGCTGCAGCCCACTAGCGACATCTACAGGTGAGTGCCGGTAGTGGGCCGCGTCGTTGACTGGTCGCCAGCCGCCGTCTGCACCTGCACCACGGGACGCTGCAGCCCACTAGCGACATCTACAGGTGAGTGCCGGTAGTGGGCCGCGTCGTTGACTGGTCGCCAGCCGCCGTCTGCACCTGCACCACGGGACGCTGCAGCCCACTAGCGACATCTACAGGTGAGTGCCGGTAGTGGGCCGCGTCGTTGACTGGTCGCCAGCCGCCGTCTGCACTTGCACCACGGGACGCTGCAGCCCACTAGCGACATCTACAGGTGAGTGCCGGTAGTGGGCCGCGTCATAGACTGGTCGCCAGCCGCCGTCTGCACCTGCACCACGGGACGCTGCAGCCCACTAGCGACATCTACAGGTGAGTGCCAGTAGTGGGCCGCGTCATAGACTGGTCGTCGGCCGCCGTCTGCACCTGCACCACGGGACGCTGCAGCCCACTAGCGACATCTACAGGTGAGTGCCAGTAGTGGGCCGCGTCATAGACTGGTCGTCGGCCGCCGTCTGCACCTGCACCACGGGACGCTGCAGCCCACTAGCGACATCTACAGGTGAGTGCCAGTAGTGGGCCGCGTCATAGACTGGTCGTCGGCCGCCGTCTGCACCTGCACCACGGGACGCTGCAGCCCACTAGCGACATCTACAGGTGAGTGCCAGTAGTGGGCCGCGTCATAGACTGGTCGTCGGCCGCCGTCTGCACCTGCACCACGGGACGCTGCAGCCCACTAGCGACATCTACAGGTGAGTGCCAGTAGTGGGCCGCGTCATAGACTGGTCGTCGGCCGCCGTCTGCACCTGCACCACGGGACGCTGCAGCCCACTAGCGACATCTACAGGTGAGTGCCAGTAGTGGGCCGCGTCGTAGACTGATTGCCGGCCGCCGTCTACACCTGCACCACGGGACGCTGCAGCCCACTAGCGACATCTACAGGTGAGTGCCAGTAGTGGGCCGCGTCGTGGGCTGGTCCCCGGCCGCTGTCTGCACCTGCACCACGGGACACTGCAGCCCACTAGCGACGTCTATAGTGGGTGGCGTCTTTTGGTTTCCATTAGTCATGGGGATTCAAAGGCAATCTACTGATAAGGTGGCATTTGGGCGATTTTTTATTTTGTTGTAGTTTTTGAAAATTTTCCAAATTTGGATATTTTCATATTTTTTCTAATCAGAATCGCGAGCTCTTTTGATCCTCATTAGCAGAAAAAAGTATCCCAAGAATTCCATACATTTTTTTGTCTTCCACTGAGTTACGGTCGAAGAAAGTGTATGAAAAATAGTAACTCGATGGAATTTTTTTTAGAGACACTTTTGTATTTCTATCAAGATCGAAAGAGCTCGTGATTCTGAGTAAAAAAATGTAAAAAAGTCCAAATTTGGTAAATTTTACAAAACGACAACAAAATAAAAATTCGCCCATTTACTATTTAGGTGGCATTTTCTGGTAAGGTGACAACTACTGTTAAAGTGATATTTTTGGATTAGGTGACATTTTCTGCTAAGGCGACATCTAATATTAAGGCGACATTTTCTGATAAGGTTACATTTTATGGCAAAGTAACTTTATCTGGGAAGGTGACAACTACTATTAAGGCTACATTCTGATTATGTAGCTTGACCTTTATTCTGAAACTACTTTTACTCGCTTTCAATTACACACACGAAATATCATGGTTTTGAATTCCTACAGCGAAATGTATAGAATTATTACATAAATGTTTGTACATTTGCCACTATATATCTGATCGATTATAGTGATCAAAAATATCTGAACATGCACTCTAATACCATGACAATAGAGGTCTGCTCAGATATTTATGAGCACCCCGGTATCTGATGCACCTCGATATCTAATGGCGAATAGATATCATTTTTTTCTGCTTGATTATTTACACAGTAAATCTATTTGTACAGTAAGTCAACTCAACAAGAATGAACTGTAAAGAGCATTTCAACTGCCGTGACTTTGTTGACAGCCCTATCACACTAATTCCGTGAGAGATGCAAGAACTTTTGAATATATTGGTAGACGTAGTTGACAGCTACCAAGATATTCAAAAAAATTATGGGATACCCACGGAAATCGGGTAATAGTTGCCACCGAAGTCACGGCGGTTGAAACGCTCGGAGATACCCTAAAATAATTCAACTTTATCTTACAGCCTTGTACAAAAGAAGTCGGAGTCGGAACCTGCGCGCGCACACTCGCCGGCCAGACAACCACCTACCGACCTTGAGTAGGCACTTGTTGGCACAAGTTGGCACAAATTGGCACATGCCACACGTGCCATTGGCACATTTTCTAACCGAGGCTTGCCCTGGACATCCATAGCTCGCGATTTGTAATGCGCCTTTGTAATGTGTTAAAAAATGGTCGATTAAAAAAGGGATTTTTTTAGTTTTATTCCGTAGTTATCATTCTTATACTTAAAACAACGACTGATCAAGTGATCAGCAGGTGTCTAAGTAAAATATAATAGAAAATTTCGTATGCCGACAACCAAAACTTACTATACAACTGCAACCTCGTATGTCAGTATCGTAATCGAAACTCAGATACGAGTTTTGTTTTTTTTTTTTCAAGTATGTATTTGTTACTTAGTGAATTTTCGTTGTTAACCGACGATTTATAAAATCGTTTCTTTTTCGAACATTTCTATTCAACAGGTGTCTAAGTAAAATATAATAGAAAATCTCGTGTGCTGACAACCAAAACTTACTATAAAACGGTACCTTGAATCAGAACTCTTTCAAGTACCTATGTATTTGTTACTTAGTAAGTTTTGCTTGTCAACCGAAGATTTATAACTTAAGTCGCTTCTTTTTCGACCATTTCTATTGAACACATTTATAATACGCAATTCGCCATGTTTAGCATAAAATAGCAATCGATATGATTGGGAATTGTAATCTTATTCTGATTTAATATAATTTCATAGCTATACATAAATGAATTGTCACGATCTTATTCGACGAAATTATAATCTGCCAATGTGTAAGCAATAATTGTACAGTACGTATTAAATAGGCTACCGACTCCAGCCCAGTGGCATTACTTAAAGTATTATTTTATTCGAATGAAATAAAGTGGCAAACGTGATTAATTATTTTTAGTGGAATCTTAAATGCGCTGTCAAGCACAGAAGTCACGCAATCAGTGCCTTAACTCTCATCTTAACGCGGTATTGATTATACTTAGCACAAAATTATACAATATGTTAGTGCATACGCAAATTGTGCCTTGTCACGGTGTTTAAAATAGACTTTGAAGAACTCATAAGCAATGCTCGGCGGAGTAAGCTGTTTTCCTACTAAATGACATGTATCACGTGACATTTAGTATGATAGCAGCTCACCCCCGCTGAGCATTACTCATAAGTTATATTTTAAGAGTCGTGACAAGGTACCTTTCCATCGACACTAATACATACTATCGTTGCGGTTAAAAAGTCGAATATAATAGCAATTTTATTTAAAATTACCTTCGCAGATTGTTTCTGAATAGGAAATATTTGTGTGATAATTAGAATCGCGAAAACTTTCGACCTTAGAATTGAATGTTTATTGTTATTATAATGTAGGTAGAAAGTTACCAATTTATATTTCACGAAGTATAAGAAAAAATATCCCAGTTTTCTCCCTTTCCGTTGCCATGTTTACAATTTTTCATATACTTTGTATGTGTATACGAAATAGAAAGAAATTCTGAGACAGTTGTCTGGGACGGGAGTCCACTTAACAAAATTATCCGGTATTGTAAGTTGTAACTGTTAGATATCACGCTAAGTAACAATATAAACCGGTTCATAGCTTACTTAAAGATGCATCAGATTTTGACCAACACATTTACTATATTATCGTCGAATGCTATAAATATTAACCTACAGAAATATCCGAATTATATAAAAAAACAACAGGAATTTTGTTTTTCATTTAAAGTAAACGTTGGCACTTAGTCAAATAATATGCAGTTTGAATATATCGAACAGATTTCAAATGGTATTTTCCTCATATGTGTTGCATTAAAACTTAATAAATTCGAGTTTCAGAAATGATTACTTAACACTTTCATTGCGAACGAATGCTAAGCGCGATTTTTCCCATGACTTTTCCGCTTTGTAGCGAAAATGGACCTCCCACAGAGAACTCCCCTCGAGAGTTCCCCGCGCTCAATGTGTTAAATAACGAAAAGGTGCTAAAGCATCCCAGGACACCTAAGTCCAAGCTAAAACAAGATCGCCTATAAGTGAAGAGTTAGGGTACTGTTTGCGTTATTCTTACTGTGGATACGAATATATTGTGTGAATAATATGATTGAAACTTGACCGCACCAATGTCTATTATTAATGGTGAGACTAAATTATTATTTGTACAAATTTACGTTATCAGTAACCTATATAAAAATAAATGAAATGGAAATTTACAAGTGTCTTTTTCTGTGAAAAATCCTTTATATTAAGGCGAGTGAAATTGCTTGCGTTTTATATTTGAATTTCATCTTTTATACATGCAAGGTTTTTTTTTATTTCGCTTAAATTTATGGGAAGCTTATTTAGGTCATCACCGTCAGTCTATGATAGTCCACTGCTGGACGTAGGCCTCTCCTATTAACTATGCGTATAGAGACGCATTAGGAGGTAAATGCCCATAATCGCCACGCTGGGCAAACGGATTTAGGTCAAATATAATTAATTTCTCTCTGTCATATCCCTCCCATTCATATACACATGTAGGTAGTACACTCGGCTTTCAATCAAATTACTTTCTTCAAATAAATACACGATCCTTAAAAAGAACAAAATAATTCGCATTCCCATCTGGCATTTACAGGATTCGAGACGCGGGACCGCATCGTCTAATTATACGTATTCGCAGCTGGTGTCGTCCGCTCATTGTCTCACGTATTTTCCTACACATTTTTCCAATGGAATTTAAGGGTATTACTGCTTAATGCCGTCTATATAATATTAGGGATCTATCAAAGCGGCCATGGTGGTCAATAATCACCAAATTAAAAATTTAAAAAACCGATTTCAACCGGTTTCTCCAAGATTCCCGACTTGTTTCCATCATTGGTTTCCTCAAATCCTACTTTCTGGATGCAAATTCTTGTAAATGAATGAAAATTACCAAAAGCGCCATACATGTACCTATAACATTTGAAGAGATCCCTCGATTTCTCCAGGATCCCATCATCAGACCCCAACTTGGTGCCAATGGGACCATCTCGGGGTTATACACGTTCGATCACAAAAATAAATTTTAGAATCGGTTCACTATTCTCGGAGATATCAGGTAACATACATACAGCAAAAAAAAAAGTCCTCCTTTTTTTGAAGTCGGTTAAAAATAATAATATAAACTCTAACGCCATGGCAATAGACGCTGCTCAGATGTACATAATTAAAGGCATCATCATCAGCCTATGATAGTCCACTGCTGGACGTAGGCCTCTCCTATTAACTATGCGTATAGACGCATTAGGAGGTAAATGCCCATAATCGCCACGCTGGGCAAGCGGATTGGCGATCGCAGTAATGTGTCCACTATGATGACGCTGCTAAACAATCTTTTATTAAATAATGGTAAAGCGAAAATTAGAAAACTGTAAAGTATTCTAATAGGAGGTGCAGGCATGTATTGCTTGCCCTTAGAGAATGGTCAAAGGCGCCTAGCCTTGTAAGGGATTGCATATACCCGAGAAATTTGATCGGTGGTTGCTAAGACCGAGTGGCCGAGGGGTACAGGCATCAGCCGCGAAAACTGAGTACGTGGGTTCGATCCCCACCTCGGGCGTTAGGTGATCGTGGTCGTTTTTCTTTGGTATATGACATCTAATATTTATAATTTATATAGTATTAAGTAGTGTGACTACTGGGGAAAAATAAAAAATACAAATCAAAATATTTAGTTAATAAATAATTTGGTTTGTGTTTTTGTCAGAATTGAAGTTAGGTACGAAGTAAAATTTTGTCTAACAACTTTTGCCACTGCAAAAGGGTGACAAATTCAAATTTTCATTCATCAACAATACGAACCTATATAATTTTAAATTGGCCCCCTTTTACTGCCGAATGCTGTTGGACAAAGTATACCACATAGTTTGTATGACAATCTTTCGTGACACAATTGACGCTATCTTTATTTTTGTTTAGATAAGGCCTATGCATTGTTTTTGAAATCGACCCACACGTCAAGGGTAAACTCCGTGGACACAGATTGTTGATATCTGTAGACGAAATATAAATCATCATCATCATCAGCCTATGCTAGGCCACTGCTGGACGTAGGCCTCTCCTATTAACTATGCGTATAGACGCATTAGGAGGTAAATGCC
Source organism: Thaumatotibia leucotreta (assembly GCA_025490895.1). NCBI lineage: Eukaryota > Metazoa > Arthropoda > Insecta > Lepidoptera > Tortricidae > Thaumatotibia > Thaumatotibia leucotreta. The sequence continues at coordinate 56,910 of JALPQI010004064.1, read as the reverse complement.
AATAATTGCCACGCCTGGGCAAGCGGATTTGCGATCGCAGTAATGTGTCCACTATGATGACGCTGCTGCCCGTCATCAATCTTGTAGAATGGTCAGAACATAACATTTGAAGAGATCCCTCGATTTCTCCAAGATCCCATCATCAGACCCCAACTTGGTGCCAATGGGACCATCTCGGGGTAATACACGTTCGATCACAAAAAGAAATTTTAGAATCGGTTCACTATTCTCGGAGATATCAGGTAACATACATACAACAAAAAAAAAAAAACAGTCGAATTGAGAACCTCCTCCTTTTTTTGAAGTCGGTTAAAAATAGGCCTTCCAGCTTCTACAAAGGCGCAAAGAGGGGAATAAAGGCATAAGCGCCTACATATTTTATAACAGCAATAGCAACGAGGGGCGCTTACTCGCGCGGTCACTTAGGCGCTCTACGTTATTTTGATTGTAATCTCCAACGCCCTCTGGCCTACTACCGCGAAAATCTAAATTCGTAAATTTCGAGGATTTTTCTCTGTCACTCAGACGAAGGCGTCATTAGAGAGAGAGAGACAAATCCTCGAATGAGATTCAGTTTAGGACCTAATGGGAATCGCGATGTGTCAGTTCCATTGAATAACTGTCAAAAACTGACAGGCCGAACCTAAACTGAATCGTATTAGTAGACCGTGGTAGTGACCTGTGGTCTAATTGATAGTCACCAAGCCTACGAAGCTGGAAGTCCTGAGTTCAAATCCCGGTAAGGCCTAATGCTTTAACAGCAGCGTCTTTATTAAACGGTTTTTATTAAACGGTTTTTATTAACTTCACCGCGTATCAACTGTCGTCGATGCTTCAAATCTTGTGATCGATTTTTCGACCATTTCTACTGCACCGAAATCAATAAAATTTGGAACTCTTATCAAGTCCCCATGACAATGCAATATTATAATATTTGTATCCTTGTATCCTCAAAGCCTGATGCTGCAGACGTACTGCTTACCTTAACCGAGAGTGTTAGACACGTGAAAATGAAAGTATAGCATGTTTGGCATAATCAAATACTAACAGCCTGATCTTGACTTCCAACTCCTCACTCCTGATGCTGCAGTACTGCCTACAATAACTGCAAGGTTTATCTTTTATCGATATCTTGATTTTAAAGAAGTTCTTTAGATATTAAGTAGAAACATGCGAATTTAATACTAACATCCAACTCCTCAAATCTGATACTCCAGTGTTACTGCCTGCCACAACCGCTAGGTTTAGCGATATGTAGATTTTGCAGTACTGGTTTAGATATTTGGTAGAAACATACGGGTTTAATTATCATCATCATCATCATCATATCAGTTAAAAGACGTTCACTGGTGAATATAGCCCCCCCCCCCCCCCAAAGATAGCCACAAGGACCGGCCCTGTGCCACCCGCATCCAGCGACCTTCACCAGGTCACGAGTCCACCTTGTGGGAGGCCTACCCACGCTGCGCCTTCCGGTACGTGACCGCCACTCAAGAACCTTACCGCCCCAACGGCCATCGGTTCCACGCAATCGATTCGAAGAGCTATATCGGTTACTTTGGTTCTACTGCGGATGGTCTCATTTGTAATCCGATCTTGCAGAGAGACTCTTAGCATAGGCCTCTCCATTGCACTTTGAGCCTACTTATGAGGCCTATTGTAAGCGACTACGGTTAGTACCGTATGTCATTGCTGCGGCCCTCCGGCTGATAGACTCATAGGGTGACAGCGTGAGTGATTCGCGTAGGGCGAGCCGTCACGCCTGCGGCCCTCCAGCTGATAGAGTGACAGCGTGAGTGAATCGCGTAGGGCGAGCCGTCGGGCCTGCGCCCCTCCGGCTGATAGACTCACAGCGCGAGTGGTTTGCGTAGGGCAGGCCGTCGGGCCTGCGGTCCTCCAGCTGATAGAGTGACAGCGTGAGTGATTCGCGTAGGGCGAGCCGTCGGGCCTATGGCCCTCTAGCTGTTAGAGTGACAGCGTGAGTGGTTCGCGTAGGGCGGGCCGTCGGGCTTCAGGCCCTCCAGCTGATAGAGTGGACAGTGTGAGTGGTTCGCGTAGGGCGAGCCGTCGGGCCTGCGGCCCTCCAGCTGATAGAGTGACAGCGTGAGTGGTTCACGTAGGGCGAGCCGTCGGGCCTGCGGCCCTCCAGCTGATAGAGTGACAGCATGAATGGTCCGCGTAGGGTGAGCCGTCGGACCTGAGGCCCTCTAGCTGGTAGTGTGACAGCGTGAGTGGTTCGCGTAGGGCGAGCCGTCGGGCCTACAGCCCTCCAGCTGATAGAGTGACAGCGTGAGTGGTTCGCGTAGGGCGAGCCGTCGGGCCTGCGGCCCTCCAGCTGATAGAGTGACAGCGTGAGTGGTTCACGTAGGGCGAGCCGTCGGGCCTGCGGCCCTCTAGCTGGTAGAGTGACAGCGTGAGTGAATCGCGTAGGGCGAGCTGTCGGGCCTGCGGCCGTCCAGCTGATAAAGTGACAGCGTGAGTGGATCGTATAGGGAGAACCGTCGGGCCTCCGGCCCTCCAGCTGATAGAGTGACAGCGTGAGTGATTCGCGCAGGGCGAGCCGTCGGACCTACGGCCCTCCATCTGATAGAGTGACAGCGTGAGTGGATCGTATAGGGAGAGCCGTCGGGCCTGCGGCCCTCCAGCTGATAGAGTGACAGCGTGAGTGGTTCGCGAAGGGCGGGCCGTCGGGCCTGCGGCCCTCCAGCTGATAGAGTGACAGCGTGAGTGGTTCGCGTAGGGTGAGCCGTCGGGCCTGTGGCCCTCCAGCTGATAGAGTGACAGCGTGAGTGGTTCGCGTAGGGCGAGCCGTCGGGCCTGCGGCCCTCCAGCTGATAGAGTGACAGCGTGAGTGAATCGTGTAGGGCCAGCTGTCGGGCCTGCGGCCCTCCGGTTGATAGACTGACAGCGCAGGTGGTTTGCGTAGGACGTGCGCTTGGACCTCCAGTTGATATACAGAGAGTGTAAGTCTCTCGGATTCACGTAGTGCGTGCCATAGTGCCGTCGGGCCTATGGCCCTCCGGTTGATAGTTTGCATGGATTGACCCTTTAGGCCCTCGGTTCGCGTCGGAATTTCCGTCAGACCTGCGGCCTTCCGGTTGGTCGACTCAGAGAATGAGTTTATATTTTTAGTCTCGAAATTCGACTAGTATAAAAATTTAAACTTGAAATTCTCATTAAACCAAATTGATTGATATATTCCTTATTGTCAGATTCTGTTATCTAAGGTACTTATTGTATGAATACCACGTCCATTTGAGATACTTCGGGCATTCAACCTTACATTAACCACGCCGAGCCTTTGGTTTTTATTTGTCAATCGAGATATTAAATTTAAAAATATGGCGTCGGATTTCTAAAAATATCTATTCAGCAGGGATTCGCCTCCCGTTACACATAAAATAATACATTTACATATGTGTAATGTTTCTTTCTTCATAATAACGCCCCACGTTTTTATTTCAGTTTGGTAAAAGTTTGCGATTAGGTAACGCTTAATCCACTGACATAGAGGCTAAACGTGGCTTTCAGCATCCGACTTGGGAAAACTACAGTGATAATAGTTTCACGTGAGTAATCTACAGAAAGTTGCATCTACGGTTAGTTATAACAAATTTTTATTTTCTAGTTTTTGGTGCAATAAAAACCGTTTAACTTAAAACTTTTTTTACTTATTTTATTTTTTTTTTTTTTATTATTAACTTCACCGCGTATCAACTGTCGTCGATGCTTCAAATCTTGTGATCGATTTTTCGTCCACTTCTACTGCACCGAAATCAATAAAATTTGGAACGCTTATCAAGTCCCCATGACAATGCAATATTATAATATTTTTATCCTTGTATCCTCAAAGCCTGATGCTGCAGACGTACTGCCTACCTTAACCGAGAGTGTTAAACACGTGAAAATGAAAGTATAGCATGATTGGCATAATCAAATACTAACAGCCTGATCTTGACTTCCAACTCCTCACTCCTGATGCTGCAGTACTGCCCCCAATAACCGCAAGGTTTATCTTTTATCGATATCTTGATTTTAAATAAGTTCTTTAGACTATATTAAGTATAGGTAGAAAAGAAACATGCAAAATTTAATACTAATGTCCAACTCCTCAAATCTGATACTCCAGTGTTACTGCCTGCCACAACCGCTAGGTTTAGCGATATGTAGATTTTGAAGTACTGCTTTAGATATTTGGTAGAAACATACGGATTCAATTATCATGATCATCATCATATCAGCTGAAAGACGTTCACTGGTGAATATAGGCCTCCCCTAAAGATTGCCACAAGGACCGGCCCCGTGCCATCCGTATCCAGCGACTTTCACCAGGTCGTGAGTCCACCTTGTGGGGGGCTTACCTACGCTGCGCCTTCCGGTACGTGACCGCCACTCGAGAACCTTACCGCCCCAACGGCCATCGGTTCCACGCATGACGAGCCCCGCCCACTTCAGTTTAGCGATTCGAAGAGCTATATCGGTTACGTTGGTTCTGCTGCGGATGGTCACATTTGTAATCCGATCTCGCAGAGAGACTCTTAACATAGCCCTCTCCATTGCCCTTTGGGTGACTTTGAGCCTTCTTATGTCTTATTATGTCATTACTGCGGTCCTCCGGCTGATAGACTCATAGGGTCACGGCTGATAGGGTGACAGCGTGAGTGGTTCGCGTAGGGCGAGCCGTCGGGCCTGCGGCCCTCCGTCTGATAGAGTGACTGCGTGAGTGATTCGCGTAGGGCGAGCCGTCGGGCCTGCGAGTCCTGCGACCCTCCAGCTGATAGAGTGACAGCGTGAGTGGATCGCGTAGGGCGGACTGATAGAGTGACAGCGTGAGTGGATCGCGTAGGGTGAGCCGTCGGGCCTGCAACCCTCCAGCTGATAGAGTGACAGCGTGAGTGGATCGCGTAGGCTGAGCCGTCGGGCCTGCGGCCCTCCAGCTGATAGAGTGACAGCGTGAGTGGATCGCGTTAGGTGAGCCGTCGGGCCTGCGGCCCTCCAGCTTATAAAGTGACACCGTGAGTGATTCTCGTAGGGTGAGCCGTCGGGCCTGCGGCCTTCCATCTGATAGAGTGATTCCGTCAGACCTGCGATCCTCCGGTTGGTCGACTGAGAGAACGTGTTTATATTTTATAGTCTCAAAATTCGACTTGTGTATTGTGTACAACATAAAAATTTTAACTTTATTTTCTCAATAAACCAAATTGATTGATATATTCCTTATTGTCAGGTCTCTGTTATCTAAGGTACATATTGTATGAATAACACGTCCATTTGAGACACTTCGGGCATTCAAGCTTTAGGTACATTAACCACGCCCAGCCTTTGGTTTTCATTTTTCGATCGAGATATTTAATAACATTTTTTTAGTGTCGGATTTCTAAAAATATCTATTCAGCAGGGATTCGCCTCCCCGTTACACATAAAATAATGTCCATTACGTTTACATAATGTGTCGTGATTCGTGAGTATAAGTTTGTATTACATATTGTAAACAACATCTTTGATCAGAATAAGTAGGTATAGTATCGGAAATTATATTAACAATTGCACTAAAAACTTGAAAATAAAATAAGTAAAAAAAGTTTTAAGTTAAACGGTTTTTATTGCACCAAAAACTAGAAAATAAAAATTTATTGTATCTAACCGTAGATGCTTCTTTCTGTAGATTACTCACGTGAAACTATTATCACTGTAGTCTTCACAAGTCGGATGCTGGAAGCCACGTTTAGCCTCTATGTCAGTGGATTAAGCGTTACATAATCGGAAACTTTTACCGAACTAAAATAAAAACGTGGGGCGTTATTATAAATAAACGTACAAGTTCAAAATATGTAGGTAATTGTTGCTTTAATTTTGCAATTCATCATCCATCTGTTCCATCACTTCTACAGAGGTAAATAACTTTTATCAAGGCCAGAACAAAACTTATTACACTATTCCTGTCTTGATTTCTATGTGTGTTCTTAAATATATAGTGACTTAATCACAATTGCGTACGCCCTACGTTTTTATTTTAGTCTGGTAAAAGTTTCCGATTAACGCTTAATCCACTGACATAGAGGCTAAACGTGGCTTCCAGCATCCGACTTGTGAAGACTACAGTGATAATAGTTTCACGTGAGTAATATACAGAAAGAAGCATCTACGGTTAAATACAATATATTTTTATTTTCTAGTTTTTGGTGCAATAAAAACCGTTTAACTTAAATCTTTTTTTACTTTTTTTATTTATTTTATTACCTACTTTACATTACATACATTAGTACATTATCCATAGTTTACAGTAAGTATACTTTATGTTGGCCTTGTGGTGACGGCAGTTTGAATACATTTGTCACCATCCCAACTCTTCCAGTGGTCCATAGCATAAAGGGATATTATAGGCTGATGTGGGTGACATGATACTTTATGTGTTCGCAGCGTGTCGCTCTTATGGGCCGTATGTGAATCCGGAATGTTCATTCTAGAGAAAATACATAACTGAGATCAACTTATTGGCAGGTACCCTTCGCAGTTTACGATCGTAGGCCGTCGTAATATTTTTACGACCTTCGCGCGGGGCAATTTGGCTACATTATTACATCGCCAATTGAAAGTACATCCGTATTTTGCAACCCTTTGACATGATGGAATATTTATAGCTTAAAATATTCACATCACATCATCAGCCTATGATAGTCCACTGCTGGACGTAGGCCTCTCCTATTAACTATGCGTATAGACGCATTAGGAGGTAAATCGCCACGCTGGGCAAGCGGGTTGGCGATCGCAGTAATGTGTCCACTATGATGACGCTGCTGCCCATCATCAATCTTTTATCGAAAAATGGTCAGTGACACTTCAAGTCCTTAGTCGACTCTTACGACACCCGCAGGAGGAGTTGGGGTGGTGATAAATGTATTCTTACTGCGGTCACCGGCACGGCTTAAAATATTACGGAATATTTATAGTCTAAAAATCTCGTGTCGATTTAACACTCCCTTCGTTCGTGTCGTATTTGCTATGAACTGAAATTAAAACTGCGTCCCTACCGCGAACTTCGGAATCCGAAGATTTCGAGGATTTGTCTCTCTCGCTCTAATGACGCTTTCGTTGGAAAAACAGAGACAAACCCCCGAAATTTACGAAGGTCGGCCTGACTTGTATAATCCTATTAACCTCCACGGAAGGACGCATCCTAAAAATACCTTCCGAAACCTTTATCAACTGTCGGGTCCTGTTACGGCTGCGTCGGTGTCTCCTGTTATTTTAGGCAGGTTTATTCCATTAAATTCCGATGTAACAACTGTGTATTTTTACGCAGGAAACTAATACTAAGGAATGAGATAGTGACATTCAGCTCTACCGTATGGTGAAGGCAGTAAGAATACATTTTTCAACACCCCAACTTTTCCCGCGGGTGTCGTAGGAGCCGACTAAGGGATAAGTGTCACTGATCATTCTTTCGTAGAAGATTGATGATGGGCAGCAGCGATGACGCTATGATGACATAGTGGATACATTACTGCGATCGCGAACTAGCTTGTACGTAGAGCCGATGGCGGAAAGGTTGTCGAGTGGCGGCCACGTAATTACGGGAAGGGGCAGTGTTGGTTGGCCCTACAGGTTTCAGGTTGGACTGATGACCTGGTGAAGGTCGCAGGAGTCCGCTGGATGCTGGTGGGCCAGGACCGGACATTGTGAAATAGGGGAGGCCTATGTTCAGCAGTAGAGAGAGAGACGTCTTTCAGCTGTGGATGAGGATGGTGAAACAAATGTAGTATGATCAGTGTTGGATTAACCAAACAGCAGAAGTAGCCAGGGATACCGGTTTTTACTCCATACAAAAAAACTGTTCTAATTTCATTCTTCTGTGCATAATTTTCTTTGTTAATGCAGTAATACAAAAATACGATTTTGTGAATTACATAAAATATTGAAGAGTGTTAAACATTTTGAAATATTGATTTTATCGAGGTTTTTCAAAAAAACTGTTTCCGATCTCTGGAAGTAGCATATGCTACAGGCACCGTCAACGAGGGGTCCCGGGCTACACTTCAAAAAATTCGAGTACCGGCTGTAATTTAAAAACACTATTGGATTAATATCTGTCAAAGAACAGAAGTAAATGCAACGTCCGCAAGGACGGCTAAACATGAATGTAAATAAATAAATATAAATATAATTATGTGGGACATCTCCATGGTTGTGTGACCCAACTTCATATGTCCAGGTTGCATGATTCAACCTCGTAAATGAAATGTATGTATTTTGTACAGAAATATATGTATTTTTAAGACACAACCTCGTAAGCCAATATACGAGGTTTAGTCAGGTTCGTGATCGTGGGTACCAAGCGATGATACATATAATAGATAGATAGTATAGATACACATAGATACTTAAATACATACCACTAGAAATTATCCTTTTTTTTCAAAGGTTTTTTAGGAAACCAGGGGCCCCGCTATGAAATGTGCTACCGATCCCACGCCTGTTTAATTCGGCTCTGACTATGAATGAATTTACGCAGTCAATAACTAATAGTAAATTTTACGAACACATGGTATGTGTAGGTATAAGGATTAAGGTAGAAGAGGATAAAGCCGACATCCCTATTCATCATCATCATCATATCAGCCGAAAGACGTCCACTGCTGAACATAGGCCTCCCCCAAAGATTGCCATCCCTATTATATCCCTAAAATTCAATTATTCTGGGGTTCGTGTTAATTGGGTCAAAATCCTAGCTTTACATAGATTATGAACGGTGTAACATCAGGAAACTGACGTAATGAGAAAAAACAATATGTCAGCCTCCGTAGCCTAGTTGGTAGTGTATTTAAATTCTTCATTGTACAATTTGTACATAAAACATGGTAAAAAAATATATATACCAATTAGAAACAGGTGCAAAGGCGAAGTTATCCCCGTAAGAGATCTCTTTCATTTAACCTTTGAGTAAAATATCGAGTAGGTATCATTGAATAGGTTTCTTAATAACAATAATTGATTCAAAAGAAAGTATTTCCCTAAAGTCCATAATAGCAGTTCCAGAATGAAAAAAAAGTATTAGTTTTTAGTAAAACGTCCCACGTTGTCGCTTACCATAAAGACAAGATTTCCTAGTATCTTCATATGAATAAACTGACAAAGCGGCTTTATGGCAAACGACAAAGTGGGACGTTTCACTAAACTCGCTCACAAATGTTCCTCTAAGTGCCTCTAATTTTTGATCCAAAAATATGAAAAAAATCATGAAAAGTGAGTGAGCTTATAGAATACTTTAAAACAAAACTATTTCAAACATAATCGGCCACGTTTTTGAACCACTACGGAACCCTACACTGAGTATGCCGTGACATGCTCTTGCCCGGTTTTTTTACTCATTTGAATAACATGTGCTAATAACAGAGCCTATTATTATTGTAAGTTTTTTCTCGACATCTAAAGGACGTAGGATTACGAAATGAGGTAAAACTGCGTGTTAATAATGAAGTTAACTCATTAGTTATTCGCAAAAGGAAAAGTCGAGGATTTCGTTCTCAACTCTTTGAATAAATTATTGGGCATGTATAAATTATGGGTTCGATTAAGTTTGAAGGTAGTATACTATATTTGATTTAGATTATGTTAGGACAGCGCGGAGTCACTTGTTTTAAGGCGCTTTGTTATAATGTTATAAAATATCCCTTTTTTTTTAAAGATGTCGCCGTAATATTTTTTTATTTGCTAGGTACCTAATTTTTTTAGGAGTTTCGAAAAAAATAGAGCTTTCTTTTGATCTTTTGTCATATTCGAAACGAGTAACAAAGAAGTTACCATTTTGTCATATATTTTGTATGTAAAAAAACTGTTTTGGGTCCATTTTAGGATTGACTGAACCCGTTAATGTAATTAGGAATCCGGTGGATAATTCAAATGTTAAAAAAGTTCAGGCTATTGAAACTTAAGTCCAGTTGCAATAAAATGGCAAAAATAATTCAAATGCAAAATGCCAAATTGTTAGATGCAAATTGCAAATGTCGAATTAAGAGAACGTTTATAAAATATGGGCATTCATTTGTATGGGCTACTTTGGACCTCCCGTGACCGCGTAGCGCGGCTCGGGGTTCAAGGCGCGTAGCGTTGCTACGCCGTAGACGCGTACACGCTACGACTAAATGGTTACGTAAGGCCGGTAGCTTAGCAATGAGCTGTAAAATAAATAGGGCTTCCAATACCGGTATTTTACTAGGATTCCGGTATTAATACATAAAATACCGGTATTGGAAGCCTTAGCTGTGACCCCACCATGGAAGCTAGTGTCGCCTCTCTTTCGCACTTATGAATTTGACCGTAAATGTGACAGAGAGGCAATAGATCGTGGTTCGTGGTAGGCCTCCTGTCAGTATCTTCATCAGCCTTTTCGCAGTCCACTGCTGGACGCAGGCCTCTCCTATTAATTATGCGTATGGACGCATTAGGAGGTAAATGCCCCTAATCACCACGCTGGGCAAGCGGATTGGCGATCGCAGTAATGTGTCTACTATGATGACGCTGCGCTGCTGCCCATCATCAATCTTTTATCAAATAATGGTTAGTGAAACTTCAATCCCTTAGTCGACTCTTACTACACCCGCAAGAGGAGTTGGGGTGGTGACAAATATATGCTTACTGCCGTCACCACACGGGTTATTTTATTTGTATAGATATGTACCAAAGCCGCGTGATGACTGCAGTAAGAATACATTTGGTGCCCCAAATCTTCCGATGGATGTTGTAAAAGTCGACTAGGGATCAAAGTATTCGTGACCATTCATTTACTGAAGATGATGAACAGCATTCAGCATAGTGGACACACTGCGATCGACAATCGGCTTGCCCAGGGTGGCGATTATGAGCATTACCTTCTAATACGTCCATAGGAGAAGCCTGTCCAGCAGTGGACTGAAATGGGCTGATGGTGAGGCGATAAAGGTTCCAAATACACTGCGCAGGGTTGAGCAGATGAAAACAAATACTAAGCAGTACTAGGCATCGATATCTCGGTTATGGTCTGGACACGACATTGGTCTGAAGCTACCGGCGGTGTGGAAAACTATAGGTATCAGAGGGAGTTCCGATATCGGCCTCTCGCTCCAACTTATGGATTCGCTCGCCGTCGGTCGCCTTAGACGAATGTCGTAGGGTCGTAGCCAGGCCATGACACCTACGTAGCTATTTTGCATTTAGGAAGACTACTTTCCATTTATGTAGTAGTAGTAGTAGTAGTATAACTCTTTATTGTACAAAACACAGATTACATGAAATTTAGAAAAATGACAGGGGAAGTACAAAGGCGAACTTATCCCTATAAGGGATTTCTTCCAGTTAACCTTTGAGTAGATGAGAGAAAACATTTATAGTAGACAATAGTAGCAACAAATTAGTACAACAAAGTAAACAAGTAATTATAAATACAAACATAAAGGACCGGATTAAGTATTAAGTAAGAAAGGAGTTATGTCACCTATGTAGCTATTTATCATTTTGGAAAGACTACTTTCCATTCCATTCATTGTGTGGATAATGTTTTGCTGTAAAATTATAGGATAATATGTCAATAATTAGATACTAATTATAAAGTGTGTTTTGAGTGTCTTTATTTCTTGAAAGTACCTAGGTACTATCATACATTTATATTGTATTTAAATAATTTGTACCGACAACATACGCCAAGAGCTTTTTAGGGTTCATTTTTGAGAATGACTTAATGCCTTTGATGAAATACGAAAGTTGCCTTTTAAGTTGTGTCGTTTGAAATAAGTATAGACAATTTTATAGATTATTACCATTTATTGTTTTTCGAAGAATTCTCCGCGATGTTTAATATACTTTTGCATGCGTTCAACCCAGTTTTTAAAACATTTATTCCACCCCGAAGTGGGAGTAGTCAAAATGGCCGATTTGTAAGCGTCAACAGCTTCTTCAGGTGAGCAGAAGCGTGGACCACGAAGACTTTGGTTAATTTTGGGGAACGTAAAAAAAACGTTAGGGCTTAAGTCAGGGCTGTAAGGTGGGTGATCTAAAATTTCCACATTTTGAGCGCTCAAGAACATCTTTGTTTGGCGGGCGGTGTGCGAACTTGCATTGTCATGATGCAGTATCATACGACGCGTCGAGTTGTTTTTTCGAAGTTCGGTTATGACTTGCGGCAAACAAACAGTGGTATACCAGTCAGCGGTAACCGTCTTGCGATCTTCTAGTACAATAGTGGCGACGTGACCACCCTTTGCCACAAACGAGGCCACCATTTTTTTTGAAGTGCTCCGCGAGCGTATGACTTTGGTCGGTTTTGGCTCATCCTGAAAGACCCAAACAGTTGACTGCTGTTTAGAATCTGGATCGTAAGCATATACCCAAGACTCGTCACCACTAACCATATCATAAACATGTTTTGACTCGCCTATGCTGAATCGCTGCAGAGTTTTGCGACACCAACTACGTAACACGGGCAGCTTTTTGGTCGTCGCTAAGCAAATGAGTGGTCCCTGAAATGCCCACGGATGCCTCTATTTCACGGTAGGTCACATGACGATCTTCGAGTACTAGCTGCCGCACGGCTTCGATATTCTCTTGCGTCATGGCGGTTTTTGGAAGACCTTTACGGGGCTTGTCACTGAGGCTAGACTGCCCACGTTGAAATTGTAAATACCAGCGTTCTACAGTCCTAAGACACGGTGCTGCATCACTAAACACAGAAGTCCTCAAAACACTGAAGTCGCGATAATCCCCTTTTAGTTGTAGAAAATAATCGCATGCAAATTTTCCTTAGTTATTTCCATTTTTACAACCGACTTGTCACCTTTAAATAGACGCTGTAATAAAACTATTCGACCAATTTGAAAACATTTTTTTGTTTTCGAGTTCTAAATTCAAAAGGATGAAAATGCCATATGTTTATTTTTTTTTTAATCGCGGGAGGTTGGCAAACGACACGACTTAAAAGGCAGCCCTCGTAACCACAAGTGCCGATTTAAGTTCTATTAAAACGGTCGAAATCGGATAAAATGAAATCCATCAACAAATTCGCCACTATAGGTAATGACCTTAACAGTCAACACATCATTAAAATTACCATTTCGGCAATTTTAAACTTTCAAACAAGGATAGAACAAATAAATCTAATATAATATATGTGTTCGCAGAACAGTTCGCCCACGAATGACCTCTGTGTGTTGACAAACACGACTTGATAAGAGATCAGTGACGTTGCAGTTGTTCTGGCCGTCTACGTTACCAATGTAAACCAGTTTTTATTACACAAGGTGGAAAAGAGTACACCGAAAATCTTGAAGGGTGTATTCCTGAGTTCCTGACTACATTTGAGAGTATATGAACTTTTCTGAATAGTCTTTAGTTTCAGTTAATTTATTCTTTCAGAGATAATGTAATTTTTTTCAAAAAACTATTTTCATCATAATAGGGATGATGACTGTAGTTAAAATAAATTATTTAACATTATGCACGACATAATACACGAAGAAATTATAACAACGATGTAGATTGCAGTAATTTTTGTACAGAACTTCTATTTAATAAATTGAAAAGAACTTAAAAAAAGTAGGTTATTTGACAGTACTCAAACGTGACGTCACTTTTGAGTATTTCATATAAAATTCCATAGTGGTGAATTACTGGTAATCGTTTTGACAGTTCGAAAAAAGATGCTGATTTGACTTGCCAGTCATCATGCCTATTCCCTCAAAAATACCTGCAGGATTAAAATTCTTAGACTATGAGTTTACATCTTAATATACCCATTGATTGACATTAGAGAAAATGAGGAAAAAGTTACAGAAAATCGTAAAAATCTTTAAAAAAGTGTAGCTAAAAAAAGCTTACCTAACAAAAAAGAGTTTAATTTCAATTAATTTAAATTTATAATTACTAAACTCGGTAACATATTTATAACTATTTATGCGTATAAACGCTTTAGAAGGTAGGCATTTACATACCTTAAATGGCTAAACATGACATACTCGTAATCTACATTATCATCTTATATAGAGCCGTGTTAATTAGATTTCAAACATCGTTAGCCTGAGAGCTTTCTCGCTAAGGTCAGGGTCATCTTCCGTTACGGACCACTGACGTTGAACGAATAAAATTAATTATTCCTCCTCTATTGTAGTAAACTTCGTGAAGGAACATAATTTGCATACGTCTGTAATCGCTTCTTATAAGAAAATCAGGGAGAACAAAAGGTTTATTAAGCCACTGGTGGTGGTTGGGTGAATATCGTAAATTAAATCTCTCGTTCCGGCTTTTACGCGGTCCAAACGTGTCAAGGATGCTAGCAGCATTCCCGCGCTGGATGGCCAAGGATATTATTTCTCTAAATTGGATCCTAAACGCAATATAAAACTCAAGTTTGTCACCGGTAATTCCCCACTGGGCCGGCCCGTTTACGTATTTTGCCGGCATCGACGGTGAGAGGTGCTACGCAGCACCCATTTTTTACTGTCCAAGTATAGGTAAGGTACCCACTGAACAGGTGACTGACCAGTAACAAATAACTGACCATATATAGACCTTATCTAATTGGAATAAGGATCAATTGGTTCAAAAACTGTCGATGGTTTTTATGACAGAGATTGAGATAAAAACTTTAAGGTATGCTATTATAAAAACCACAAAGGTGGGTTTTATTCGCATGTAAGTTAGCAAGACTTAAAAAATCAGGTATAAACCATAACAAAATATGTTTTGATGTTGTGGTATTTTAATTAAAATGACAATTTTTTCTTACAGCCGTGACAAACAAGTTTACAATACACAGTATGGTAAACAGAATGTTTATAATCGTTCTAATAGACTTCAAAACTTTTCCGACGCTACATCATAGGGGAAGCAGTAGCTGCAGTACTTTTATATTTATAACTTATTTAACGTATGCATCACAGTCGGTAAGAGGCATACTAACTCGAGTCATTAAAAGCCGTCCGCCTACGGCGTTAGGCGTCTAACACTCTCGTTAGTAATTCCGTACTTACCTTCCTTGATGCACAATGTACTATTGTTTAGTTAAGTGTTACAAAGTCTGCGAATAAATTATTAATATTATTATTCTTTTCTATTCTATTCTACGATGGTATCGAAGGAGCGTTAACGTAACCGTTAATTGCCAACTCATGCCGTAGCAAATGATACTTAAAGGTAAAAAATAATTTTATGGTTTTTTTATG
Source organism: Thaumatotibia leucotreta (assembly GCA_025490895.1). Classification (NCBI taxonomy): domain Eukaryota; kingdom Metazoa; phylum Arthropoda; class Insecta; order Lepidoptera; family Tortricidae; genus Thaumatotibia; species Thaumatotibia leucotreta. The sequence goes on along the minus strand of JALPQI010004064.1, from coordinate 41,722 downwards.
AGAATGAACCGGATATTGACAAACGATAATTATAATACATCAATCTAAATAATTAACATAAAATACAATGCAACTTTTTTACATAAATAATGTAATTGGTTGGTTATTCAATTTTAATTGCATAGATCTATCCTAGCAGTAATAGGGTTGCGTGATTAAAAGAGGGTCTACCCTCTTTTAATCACGCAACCCTATTACATTTATGCCATACATTTTGTCACCAACTCTTCCAGTGGGTGTCGTAAGAGTCGACTAAGGGCCACGCCACACCAGATTAACATAATTACCTTTAAACAACAGTTTCAATGCTATCACATCATCAGCCTATCTCAGTCCACTGCTGGACGTGGGATTCTCCTATTAACTATGCGTACAGACGAATTAGGAGGTAAATACCCATAATCGCCACGCTGGGTAAGCGGATTGACGATCGCAGTAATGTGCCTACTATGATGACGCTGCAGCCCATCATCAATTTTATATCAAAGAATAGTCAGTGACACTTTAATCCCTTAGTCGACTCTTACGACACCCGTGGGAAGAGTTGGGATGGTGACAAGTGTATTCTTTCTGCCGTCACCACACGGCCATGTTTCAATGCTAAATAACGCCAAAATCGTGATATTTGGTGTGAAAAGTAATAAACATAAAAACCTACATTAAACCATCTTCCATAACTTTTACGTTATAATAAACAGGATATAACACGCTTTTTATGGTCTTATTAAGGAAGTAAATCGGTGTTGCTACCAGAAGTACCAGAATACGGCCATTAAATTAACCTAGTCTCATAATATCTGCCGTAGAGTTACAAACACATATATCCGATAGGTTGGTTATTGATGATGGGCAGCAGCATCATCATAGTGGACATATTATTACAGCGATCGCCAATCCGCTTGCCCAGCGTGGCGATTATGAGCATCTACCTCCTAATGCATCTATACGCATAGATAATAGGAGATGCCTACGTCCAGCAGCGGACTATCATAAGCTGATGATGTGATGTGTGATATCCGAGCGGGCACAGTGGTCAAACATATCTGAACATCTTGATACTACGGACTAGGATGCTTAGCCAAGTCACCAATCGCTGACGTAGTAACGCATCGTAGTTTTCCCTCTCCACTCATTCATATTAGTGCGACAAAGACAGTTAGCTGCCTTTCGTTTACGATTGACGATTAAGCGTTAGCGATTGGCAACTTGTCTAAGCATCCAGGATGCTTACCCAAGTTGCGAATCGGTAGCGCTTAGTAGCGTATCGTAGTTTTCCCTCTCTGTCACTCTTTCATATAAGTGCGACAAAGACAGTTAGCTGCCTTTCGTTTACGATTAACAATTAAGCGTTAGCGATTGGCAACTTGTCTAAGCACCCAGTTCAGCTATTTGTGAGTACCCTGGCCAATACGATAAATCTGGCGACTGTAACTGATGGTCAGCCGCGAATAAACACGACCGTACATTTCGAGTTTTTGTCTCTGTCACGCCAATGCCGCTCTCGTATGAGTGATAGAGACTGATCCTCGAAATTTATGATTTTCGGAATTCGCGGTAATATTGCGTGGATTTTCCTTAAACAAGTTTGAAGTAAGTAGATATTTTATTATCGGCTCAACTTGACGATATTAGGAGGAAGGAAAATGTATTTACCTCGTGTTATGAAACTGTTTCTATAATCGGCAAGTCAAAAGTTTTTGACATTTCCTTTATCCTGGCCCCTATTTCATGGCGACAGGTTCGACAGTTGTAAAATTATCATTTCTCCTATTCAGGCGTCCTAGGCTACGGTTACCACTTACCATTGGATGGGAAATATATAGCAAAAACTTTAATAAATAGGTAAACAATAAATACTTACCATATTTCGCGAAGACAAAAAATGTCACAAAAAACACAAGAATTGTAGCGAAAATGCTACACAGGCCGAACCTCATGTCGAGAATAAACGAAAATTGTTCTAAGCCTTGTGACAATTATCACAACTTTCGGAAAGCAGTAATAAGTTTTTTATTAATATAATAATATTTTAGCCTATATCATGTCCCAAAGCTGGGCACCGGCCTCCTCTCATATATGAGAGGGATTGGGCTTTAGTCCCCACGCTGGCTCTAAGGGGGTTGGGAACTACACATACACCTTTGAATTTCTTCGCGGATGTATGCAGGTTTCCTCACGATGTTTTCCTTCACCGATAAGTTTATTAACGATGTAATAACGTTATCAGTCATAATTTCTATTGATGTTTATTAACGACTTAATAACGTTATCAGTCATAATTTCTATTGATGGCAAACAAGCACATGAACCGTCCGTTAGTAAACGGAAAACGTAGTCTACGGAGGCCTGTGATTATCTCCGAAAGTATGTGCGTTCTAAGCTTCACATTGGCCTATGGGATGAAAAAGAAACCCTTTTTAGAACAGATGGTGCCTTTTTTAGGCTCTAGTGCGAGGGGTGGGTAATTTTACGTAAGGTCCAAAATTTCGATGGTCCATCTGTACTATTTAAAAAACGTCGTACGAGACACGTGCGAAAACGAAATTCGTAACTCGTGTCGATGTTTTAAAACATCGCCACTCGTTTCGGATTTCATGTTTTCGCACTTCTGTCGTAATGTACTATTCTTAGTGCACCCCGTATTTTTAAACTACTACTTTGATTTTGTTTAATCTAGCAAATTTCTTCACAACTCGGGAATTTCTGGAAAATTTTGGTCGACATCTCGAGTCACGGGATAAGAAAAATGCCGAGTAATCAAAAACTCTAGTACATAACGTGATACCATGTGCCTCTGACGTTAACTGTTATTCGCAATTTCATTTTTAACCTCATCTATTTTATTAGCCATTCTGGCCGCATTACAAATATTAGCGAGGTAAATACGTGAGTATACATTGTTTTGTTATCGCTCACGTGGAGTTCTACAGTCGACCACACTGAGATGTAATCACATTTCTACCTTATTTGTACCTATCTCTCTTTCATCACGGGCCTATAAATCCCGGTCTTTTGATAGGCTTGCGCGGAGATACAGATCCAACACGTAGGCTACGTTCACACGGCGTCATTTTTCTCGTATACCGTATACGTGATTTTATCGGATATCGTAGTGACACCCAAATTTGTATGGCAATTTTTAAAATCGTTCACACGGCGTCTATACGAGAAATTCGCGTATTCGAGACATATTTATTGCCGTATACCGTAGGGTCTTACCACCGGGAATGCGAGATTCTCTACCCGATATTATCGAATGCGATACTCAGTGGCGCTTAACATTACGTTGAGAAGTTCACACGGCCAAACTGGTTTCTCGTATACGAGACACACGAGGCGAGGGCAGGCCGGCAGTTGTGTGTATTCTCATATTGGTGTTCGTAAGTGGCAAGGTGGTCTGCTCCAATCTTGATAATAAATTGTCAAAGCTGCTTATTGACATTCGAAAATAATTAATAAAAACCGGCCAAGTGCGAGTCGGACTCGCGCGCGAAGGGTTCCGTACCATTATCGATTTATTATAAAAAAATACAGTTAAATCAACCTACCTCAAAAACTATAGGAGATAATTTAATCAAACCAAAAATCGTTGATAGAGTTTATTAATGTGCATAACATATATTTTTTTTAGAATTTTATATCGCGTAGTTTAAAAAATAGAGGGGGGGGGGACACATTTTTCAGACTTTGAGAGCTGACATCTCGAAAACGATTTGCTTAAATAAACAGGAGATTTATAAACCTTCATATCATTTTCAAAGACCTTTCTATTAATACCTCACACGCTTATATACAACAAAAAAAAAATTCTATCCCTCAGTTACATGTATGGAGGGCCCCCACCCCAATGGTTTTTTTTACAATTTAGTATCATAATCCTGTAGCGGTTCATATAACACATATCCTTACCAAATTTCGTTACTGTAGCATTTATAGTTTCCGAGTAAATCGGCTGTGACAGACGGACAGACGGACAGACGGACAGACGGGCATGACGAATCTATAAGGGTTCCGTTTTTGCCATTTTGGCTACGGAACCCTAAAAAAGACACGTTCATAATTTCTGAGCTCTTGAAAAAACGATGCAAATCTTCTTTCTCGGCGAAATCCCGTTTTTAATAAAGGATGGACCCAATATTTTCTCGGGCGCCGATACTTCCTCCTCAAATACCAATATAAAAGAATTGGAATATGGGGATCCATGCCGGCGTGTGCTAAACGACTGAATGATGTGGCGGCAAGTTGCATCGATATGCGATATAACGCCGTGTGAACGGCTATCACGTATACGGGGAGACCGAATACGTGAAAAAAACGAATAGACTGCGCACCGTGTGAACAGCCGTCCCGTATACAGTAAAACCGTATGCGAGAAAATATCGAATCGAATAGTCGCCGTGTGAACGTAGCCGTAGATTCCCTTTGGAGGAATTTTCTGTGTTTTACACCTGCTGCAACTCATTCACGGGCACAAAAATAGATATCCGTGAACCGGTCCCAGCAGGCATATAGAGGCTATTGGAGATTATATGGAAAAGACTAATTGGGTTATGGTGATGAAGGTTGGATGGATAAGATAAGGAACTATAGAAAAGAGGTCCGGTCACCTGCCATAACAATGATTTCTCTTTACTATCGAGGCAGACGGTGACTTGCCGCCGACTAGATGGGCCCTGTAAATGCCGTCACAAGAGACAGCCAGGGGCAACACAGATATAACACTACCTTATTATTATTATGAAGCTGACGTGTCCCACTGCTGGGCAAAGGCCTGTCCCTCTGTCTTCCACTCCTCCCGTTTCTGAGCAATCACCTGGGTGCTTAGACAAGTTGCCAATCGCTAACGCTTAATTGTCAATTGTAAACGAAAGGAAGTCTTTGTCGCACTAATATGAAAAGACTGACAGAGAGGGAACTAAGTTTAAAAGTGGACACATTTCTTTGTAGTCGACTGTACTTAAAGGTACGGTGGTGGGGGTGACAGTACTGACAGGTACTCGTGTTTTGCGCAGCGCGGATTATCGGTGGAAAACTTGCGCGCGCGCGGATCTAGATAGCGATAACGCACTTCTCAGCAGCTACTATTTACTGTACCCTTACCACCAACATGCATCACTATTTACTCCCATAACTATAGTAGGTAGTCTTATTTTTGTTTCTTCACTGGCATATCTATGGCTGGATTGGCTGGTTTAGGTGTATGGCTAGTTTTCCGTTTTTTTATTTTTATATGTAGGTATATATTTATTTATATGTATAAATATATAGGTATGTATGTTTTGTATATTTATGTATATTATGTATGTTATGTACTTTTAAATGTGTGTGATAAGATAAAATGTGTTTCTTAAAAATGTTTCACTACTTTAATTTGTTTCCGCTACCCAAACGTTGTCTGGAAGAGATTACTTTATAGCGAAAAGACCGCCTGTTGTGTACCTCTATGTATAATCGTCTGTTTTCACCTTGTTTTCTTTTTTGTTAAGGTGTGCAATAAAGAGTATTCTATCTATCTATCTATTTATCATCATTGTATCCATAGGGCATGAACTAGGGAAATGACACGTGAAATTCGGTTATCAGCCATTTTTTGTTCTTACGAGCTTTAAAAGCCGAAGCTCAGTTTCGTTCTTATGTTTGCGGTCTACAACCCAAATATTTGCTTGCCTAAGACTTCAATGCCATGTCCAAAACATATTTCATTTCATTTATTTACATTTCATTTATTTATTTACAAAATAACATTTATACCATTACAGCATAGCCAATGCGGCATAAACATAAACATATAATACAATGGACACAATTTACCTTGACACCAGACTTAATAATAATCTACTTGGTAACACTTCATATTGGTCACCCTGTATTAAAAATGATTTAATAGCTATGTTAAATCACATTGTGAAACTAAGATTGACATCTGGCCCCAATTTCACAACATTGACAAGTCCTACAATTGTAAATCTACGGTTTCTCCAATAGGGAGCGTCTATAGGCTACAGTTACCGCTTACCATCGGAAGGGCCGTGCGTTTGTTTGTCACCAACATAAAAATTAGTGCAGGAACTTTAATAAATCAGCAATAAATAGTTACTTTTATGCGAAGCAAAATTACAATTGTCACAAAAATCACGACAATTGTAGCGAAATTCCGACATAAGCCGAACCTCATATCAAGAATTAATGAAAATTGTACTAAACCTTGCGACAATTGTCACGGGTTTCGGAAAATAAAAAGTAGTTTATTAACGATATAATAACGTTATTAGTAATAATTTTATGTTGGTGGCAAACAAGCACATGGACCGTCCGACAGTAAGCGATAGCCGTAGCCTACGGAGGCCTGTGACGTCAGTAACAGTGATATTTTACAATTGTCACAATTGTAATTATGGTGAAATAGGCCACTGAAAGCGCCTTACAAGCCCACTTGGAATAGTACATTTCGATGCAAGTATAAAAAAAAAATTTCGATGAGGGTGAAAGTTGCAGCCCGAGTGAAACGAGGGCGACAATCACCCGAGTTAAAAAGAAGTTTTTACACGTGTATCGAACGTCTTTTTTTATAACAAGTGCCTTAAAAAGCGAAATTAACGCACGCAAAGCGTGCGCAAAATTTACTTTTCCGCAATAGTTAGGAAAAGTTTATTTTATTTTAAACTACGCTGATTTGTGTAAGTGTATGTCCCATGATATTATTTACCGGACTGATGATAAGGGATACTTGATCTACGGTTAGGTAACGTTTATCATTTTGATGGAAACAGTAGTAATGTGACAGGTATTATCAAAGGAAGGGACGTCGCGCCGGTGACGTGATAAGAGATAAGGAATACCGTATCCCGGTATTCTCACTGCTTACATACATACATCATCAGCCTATGATAGTCCACTGCTGGACGTAGGCCTCTCCTATTAACTATGCGTATAGACGCATTATATAGAAGCTAAATGCCCATAATCGCCACGCTGGGCAAGCAGATTGGCGATCGCAGTAATGTATCCACTATGACGACGCTGCTGCCCATCATCAATCTTTTATCAAAAAATGATCAGTGGCACTTCAATCCCTTAGTCGACTCTTACGACACCCGCAGGAGGAGTTGAGGTGGTGACAAATGTATTCTTATTGCCGTCACCACACGTACCTATACATAATATTTAATGTAATAGTCTCTGTTATTTCAAGATTAAGCGATGACAACGCAACAAGTATTAATATACATAGTAAATACTTATATCATTGTATGCTAAAAAATTATAGGCAAAAAGCAATATCATGCTACTAATTATGTATGTAAGTAATCTAAGTATAGCGGCGCGTGCCACGTGACGCGGTTTGCTTACCATGAGCTGCTATGCTATTCTCTTATTCACACATTCGACGCTGCGTTCGTCAACGAGCTCAACGACGAGACAGCCTTCACTTCGACAGCGAGCGCAGCGCTGCGAAAAACGGTATTCACTAACGTAGAACAGCTCATCGTCGAACTGTAGGCGGTAACTCTCGACGCAGTGTAGTTCCAGCTCACGCCGCATTCGTCGCCGAGCGCTAGTGTCGTTTAAAGTGCATTAGTGAATACCATTTTTAGGCTCGACGCTGCCGCAGCGCTGACACAGCGCTGATAGCAAGGCGGTTTCGTTAGTGAATAACACTGCAGGCCGATGGCCGGCGACCGACGCGTGTCCGCCGCCGACGACGTTCGAATGTTTTGTTCGTGAATGTTGGAAGGTGGTTTCTCTGAAACGTCCCTGGCAGCGGGTAACCGACGACGTGTCAGAGACACCCTCCAACATTCGCGAACAAAACATTCGAACGTCGGTCGCCGGTCGCCGGCCAGAAAACCCACGGCCTTAATTTCAATCCGTTCCGCTCGCGTATAGGTGCGAGCGAGCCGAATAGAAAGTAAGTTTGCGTTAATAACGCAGCGGTAGCTCATGGTACGGCTACAGATCTCGATGCAAAAACCGGTTGTTTTCCATTTCGCGTAGATTGATCGTTTTTGCTGTCAATGTCATATTAATAATAAGTTTTACCTTTTTGCAAATCCTCAAACTTCGAGCGTCGTTTATTTATACATTAGCTATTTTTGTCAAAATAGTTCCATTTTTTCCAAACAGTAAATAATTGTGTTTCATTAGGTGTGCTGTTTACAATTCGAATGGTAATTTTGCGCTAAATATGCAGAAAATCCTTGCTTGTAGAAAAATCCTGGATTTCTTGTTTTTTTATAAAATTAAGGTGGTTTGGCCAATGTCGTCGGCAATTGCTCCGTGCTGTTGCCTATCAAAAGTCACAAAATACAATATTGCATAAACACTTAAACGGTTCCTGCAATTTTTCATACAATCTTTGCCCATGTAACAATCATCATCAGCATATCTCCACTGCTGGATTATGAGGTAACACTCGAATTGGCGATCGCTGTAGTGTGTTCACTATGATGATGCTGCCCATCATCAATCTCTGATGGTCAGTTCAATCCATAGTCGACTCCTACACCCGCAGAAAGAGTTGGTGTGATGACAAATGTATTATTACAGCCGTCACTACGCGGCATATTACGATACGGTTTACGTAAAAGTATTGATTTGTAATTTCAAGCAGGACGTCCTTGTCCTTTGGCACGAACGGTTTGAACGTTTTTATTTATAACCAATAAACTGCGTAATACAATAAACGGTGTCCATTAAATCGCTGTCATTACAAGCCTTTTAGGGTTCCTAGTACACTACGGAACCCTTATAGTTTCGCCATGTCCGTCTGTTGGTCCGCAGTATAGCTCCTTGGTCGTTAGTAAGTGCTTGAAATTTGCCATTCGGTATACGAGTAGGTATTAGGGTGGATCGAAAAATGATTTTTTCGATTTTGCCTAAGGCGGGGTTGTAAAAAGATTGTCTAGGGATACATAATTAAATACTTGTATGGACACTTTTCGAAATTATAAGTAGAAGTACTGCCGCAAGCCATCTGAAATATTGTCAAAAAATTAAAAATCATGTTTACAATTTTTGTGGGATAAAATATATTTTATCATAAAAATATGTTTTTTTGACATTTTATGTACTTTTGATATAAAACATACAAAATTAAAACAAACAAACACTTAGTACCCAATCAATTTGAACCTTAAATTGATTCCGAAATGTAGAGTACAATTATGTATATTTTGTAGTCTATTTCGTATTGGATACAGACATTACGCGACAAGAAGCAAGCTTATTTTTTATCCACCCTTCTTGTTTCTCTAGCCCACTTAAAGCAGTACAAAATTCTGTTACTATTTTTTTACGATTCTTTCAGTAGCTTGAGTATAGCAGGGCATCAAACAGAACTTTGGCAAAGGCAAGAAAGCTGAGTTAGCAGTTGTCAGCCATCGTGAATTACAAATTTTCTCTGGATTTCTTACTTATCCTTTCACCCGAGAAGTAACTGCAGTGCCATCACATCCAACCGCTATAATTTGTTTTATATCCAAGGGTTTTACTTGTTCATAGGAATGCAAGTTAGTTGCGATAGTTTTTACGTCATATGTATCAGGTGTTATGAGGCTAATGTTTTGAGAAACGGTTTGTCAGAGTAAATTAATGTGCTCTTCCGTTATAACCCTCCTTTAACCATCGTCAATAACATAGTTTTGTGTATGCGTCCATCAAATAAGATACAAGTAAATAAAGGAGTGATTCAGAGACAGCAATATACTCTGTGTAGCGATGTGCCTAGTATTTGCACGACCTAGACGAATCTTGTACCGATCGATAACATTTGTTACCTATATCATTTTTATTTATGAAACCCAGTTCTTGCAAACTAACTGAAAAAATGGAAGCTTAGCCACAGCGGGATAAGCACTATAATATATGGTGGTTGAACGCTTGCAGATACAGTTAAGAAGCTTAAGACAATAATATTTCCTCAGTGTACTGTTGCCTAAGTATTCTAAGTAATCGTAAACACATAAGAGACTTAAGAAAAACGTTAAAAATATACGTTAACGTGACTTACACTGAGTTACACTTACAATCACAACAAACGATTATAAATGCAGTCTAAATAATAGAATTAAAATTCTAATTAGGTTATCCTTCTCGTTGCAAACTTGCACCGTTTATAAGAATCAGGTTTCTGGGAACATGCGAGAACCAAAACTTCAAGTTTCAAAATTAGGACCAACCCACTCTATTGCTATATTTTTTTTATCATAGACAATTAGTGACACTGAAAGGAAATAACTGTGAACAAAATATGGCTGGTCAAAATCTAACATTGACGCTAAAATTAAGACCACATTTTGAGAGTACATAGTTCATATTTTTCTAGAATAATGCAGTAACATTATATTTTCAATTTTTAAAGATATATTTAATTATTCAGAAAACGCTTTATAACTGGTGTATTATGTTAACAGAGCCCATGTAACAACGATTGTCTTGAGGTGACATTTTTGATATATGAAAATACTTTATTCGGCTTGCGGCAGTACTTAAAATTACCCAATCTTGCTCATATTCGATTTTAGCTATATTTAGCCATAACATTAACTTTCTGGAGGCCCGCCATTTCAAAATTCGAAAAAAATTTTTTTTTCATACAAGAGCGATCCACCCTAGTAGGTATACTGACAAAATAAGTAATGTAATAAAAATATACAAAAAAATATTTTTTCCTAACTAGTGCGTCAAAAAGAGAAATTACCGCGCGCTAAGCCATACCCGTCCCATACACGTGCAAAAACTTTTTTTAACTCGGGTGATTGTCGCCCTCGTTTCACTCGGGCTCCAACTTTCAACCTCGCCGAAAAAAGTTTACCCGCACTAGTTAGAAAATGTACTATTTTCCAGTTCCATCCCTACATGTAAAATGGGGATGATTTTTTTTAATTTAGGCAGTGAACCACCACCGGCGTGATCGTGGGTCCAGCGCTTGATAATGGAAACCTAGGCTCTCCGAAACATGGCACGCGTAGTGACATGTGAGTTTAACTGTTTAAATATTTGTATACCTAAGTAGTTATTATGCCTCACGAAAGTTCCAATTCAATCAGATATTCCTAAGTGTCAGGATATCCATCTACAGTGTGTGTAGGTATATGATACTGGTTTTTATCGAAACCGAGGAATGCGATGCAGATTTCTAGCCAAACCGTGAACATTATTCGATTCAAAATGCTAATTGAAAAAGTAATTAATTTTCTAAGAAAAGTTAATTGAGAAGCAATGTACTTCAAAATGAATCGTTAATTTGCACTTGGCAATGACAGATCGCAGCCACTCACAATGTTTGACAACTAAGCAGTACACGTGTTACATTGATCGTTCAGAGGAAATAAAATTAATTGTACGGTAAAACTAAACTGGAACTTCTTAGATTAGCAGTCTGCCGCGAATTTATCCGATGAAACGGTCTTTATTGTACGGTCAATTTAATTATTTGTCAAATGTTAATACTTGGAAACGATTGCTAGTAATGCGTATTATTACTTATTTTCGTAAAAGCCCGGGTCATGGAAACACACTCTATATATTTATTGAAACTGCGTGATACAAAATGGTGTCCTTTAAGCTGCGGTAGTGACAATGCTGAGATATGTTATCGGTTGTAGTGGGTAGTGTCTGATACCGCTGAAATGTACCTATTGATGACGCTGACCACTTCAGCACAGATAACAGATGACATAAGAAATGTTTCTATACGATAAGATAGAAACTAAAACAATCTTAGAGGGTGTTTCACAAGCAATTGTAGACATCAGAGGGCCTAATGTAGGTTATTACCTACACTAGGCCCTCTGATGTCTACAATTTTTTAGTGTTACTTATAAAAAAACGTCTCGATCGCGTACTTACGTTTTTCATCGCCATTTCATACATATGACAATGAAAATGTAAACGCGATCGAGACGTTTTTTATAAGTTAGTACCTACACTAGACCCTCAGGATGCTTAGCCAAGCTGCCAATCGCTAACGCTTAGTAGCGTAGCGTAGTTTCCCCTCTCTGTCACTCTTTCATATTAGTGCGACAAAGACTTTCGTTAACGATTCACGATTAAGGCTGCGTTTCCACCAGAGATGTGCGAGGATGTGTTTCCATACAAATGACACCTATTAATGACTCGAGCGATGTGTCATTTGTATGGAATCACATCCTCGCACATCTCTGGTGGAAACGCAACCTAAGCGGTAGCGATTGGCAACTTGGCTAAGCACCCAAATGCCCTATCATAAGTCCCGTATGGCAACTTTTATTATGAGACCAAGCCCTAAATCGAAAAAAAACTTCCTTATCAAAATGTCCAAACTTAAAAGTAGTTTTTTATCCCATTTTTGGGATTGATCCATAAAATGGGCTGGTGAAACACTCTGTATATATCATTGAACGCTAAAATATTTTATGTAATATGAATGAAGTCGACTTTACAGAAGTTTTTGTAAAACAGAAATCAATTTTTTTTTTATTTTTTTTTTAGGGTTCTGTAGTAAGCAAGGTAGGTACTCTTATAGTTTCGCCATGTCTGTCTGTCCGTCTGTCCGCAGCATAGCCCAGCGGCCGTTAGTAGTACTAGAAAGCTGAAATTCGGTACACGTAGGTATACATATTAATCATGCCAACAAAGTGGTAGAATAAAAATTGGAAAAAAATATTTTTTTTTGGGTTCCTCCCCAACTGGTGAAGTGGGGATGATTTTTTTATTTGCTGTAATCCTACAGTATGGGGTATCATTGAATAGGTCTCTTAATAAGAATAAGGGTCTTGACAAAAGTTTTTTTCCAAAGTCAATAATTTTGGGAGAAAATCGCTCCAAAAGAAAAAAAACTGGCCCCCCCCTCTAACTTTTGATCCATTTATTTGTGACATGACTTAACTCCTGCGACCTTCACCGACTTCAGCATACTTACAATCAAACAATAGGGCTTCCTCGATAGTACTTTAATATTAACATTTTCTTCATTATATTATATCAATACAATTATAGATCTTCACAATGAAGTCTGTCGACTTTCAACTGAACCCCTATCTAGATTCTTCTACATGACAGAGAGGGCAAGCATTCTATATCATGCCAGCCCCCTTCGTCATGTGAAATAAACTGTAAAGGTTTAATACCTTGCCGTGTGGTGACGGCATCGGCAGTAAGAATACATTTGTCACCACCCCAACTCCTCCTGCGGGTGTTGTAAGAGTCGACTAAGAGATTGAAATGTCACTGACCATTATTTAATAAAAGATTGATGATGGGCAGCAGCGTCATCATAGTGGACACATTACTGCGATCGCCAATCCGCTTGCCCAGGGTGGCGATTATGGGCATTTACCTCCTAATGCGTCTATACGCATGGTTAATAGGAGAGGCCTACGTCCAGCAGTGGACTATCATAGGCTGATGATGATGACCTTTACAGTACCTATATAAAACTAGCTTGAAAAACCGACACGAAGACTGTCTCAGATAGGAATCTAATGCTTCTGCCAATTACCTACATATTATGTAAGCGTGGCGCAGTCACATGGTTGTGTTTTCCTGCTAAGTAACATTTAATCGCATCGTAGCAATTATCTAATTATATTGTCGTGTTATTGACATCTGCGTGATATCACTTTTAATAACAAGAGTTCTTGTTAATCCCTATACTTACTTGCGAAATTCGTAAATCGTAGTTTACACATTTATATAAAACTTTGAAAAACGGATAAACTCGCGTTTATTAACTAAATTTAACTTCATTACGAAGTTTCGAACACTACAGATTTCGTCATCTGCGGGCGACTGCCAATAAAGGACATATGTATGATAGATCTACCTCCATCAAAATGAGAAAGACAAGTACAAAACTACCCACAAAGAAAATATACTAAGCCACAGACAAAAAACTTTAAACTTTAACTTGGATGTACACTCAGCTGCAGAGAAAAGTAGATCCCTAGCATACAAATTTGTATGCAAAAGGGGGTCTACTTTTCTCTAGAGCTGACTGTAGTATGTACAATTGTACACACAGTACAGTATGTACAAATTTGAAGTCAGCCTCCGTAGTCCGTAGCCTAGTTGGTAGTGACTCTGCCTACTAAGCTCTGAGTTCGAATCCCAGCGAGGGAATTATGTGTGTATTTATTTAGCACAAATATGTCTTCCTTGGTCATGAATGTCTATGTATTTAAGTATCTATATGTATCTATCTATTATTATATCGTCGCCTGGTACCCACATATTGTCGATTTGTGTATATCGACCTAGTCCTACGGTAAGCTCAATACGAAATTCGTTCGCTACACAAAACGTATTTCGTCGAAATTCGTTGATTTCTGTGGAATGAGCTCCCTGCCGAGGTTTTCCCGACGGACTACAGTATGGGGTTCTTCAAAAGTGGAGTGTACAAGTTCTTATTGGGTCGGCAACGCGCATGTGACACCCCTGGGGTTGCAGGCGCCCATAGGCTACGGTGACTGCTTTCCATCAGGCGGGCCGTATGCTTGTTTGCCACCGACGTGGTATAAAAAAAAAAGAGTGGGGGATAGAATGAGCATTCGCTAAAGATAATTATTTATATTTATTTGATATATTTATTACTCGAAATTTACGTCTTTTGAAGTCGCGGTACGCTATCAGAGACTGGCCGGCGTCGTCATGTGATATGAGCACTGATTTTATTAAATCCGCAACAAACATTGCAATCACATGATACGGAACTGTTTATATGACGCCGCTATTTAAGCTTAAGTAAATTATATGATATGAATGATATGAGTCATCACTCTCACCAGGTAGATAATAGGTGTAAATAATTACTGATTATTGATACTGACAATTTCTCACGTGTTTTTTTAAATAGTAATGCAGTGTATGTTTAATTAAATATCAAATTATTAAAATGTAGGTACCTTAATTCATCTAGATATCAGTACCTACATTTACATCCTATTTTATTTATTTTTATTTTAAAGTACATTGTGAGTTTACAGGGGACCCAAAGTACCCACAATGCTAAACATACATATTAAACATACAAAACACATGCGTTATAAATTGCACAAAACACAGATTTATCATAAACAATAATTGGACATGTCAATATATAAAAATTAAAGTAAAATGAACATTGTAAATTAAGTAAATGAAGAAAGTATAAAATATTTATGTCAGAGAATTATTCAGGTAAATGTCAACTGCTTTCATTAAAGTTGACCATTTGTCATTGAACACGTCAGCATCAATGACCTTTCTTAAAAGGGAATTAAGTAAAGTCAGAGCCCGCGGTGTGGGGGAGTTGAGCGCGTGGAGTGTGCGGATGCCAGCTGGGAGCACAAACAAGTTAAGTCGGCGCCGAACACCTATCCTCACATAGTTGTCAGGAACAAAGAAGCGAATAGCCTCGAATACTAGTGGCATATCAATTTCGTTCTTCAATACTTTGATACAGAGAATAAGGAGATTTCGTTTCCGCCTATATTCTAGTGTATTATACCCCACCATACCTAGAACGAATTTCGAAGGATACAACAGTGGATAGTATCCAAGCTGCCTCTTGTACAGGAACCTACAGAACTGCCTCTGAACTCTTTCCAGCATAATTGTATATTTCGCTTCACGGGGGTCCCAGATTACAGAATTAAATTCTAACTTAGAGCGAACATATGTATTATAAAGCAGCACTACAAGCTTCGGATTTTTAAAGTGTGAGGCTACACGCATAATGAAACCCATAGTTTTACTTGCACTCTTGCAAGTGGCAATAATATGGTTGCGAAAATCAAGCTTGTTATCAAGTTCCACGCCCAAATCCCTGACACTGTTAACTCGCACAAGAGTTGCCCCACCAAGGGTGTACACAAACTCAATTGGCTGTGTAGATCTGGTGAAGGATATCACCTGGCATTTGGAGGTGTTGAATGGCAACTTATTATTTTCACTCCATCTAGCAACTGCCTCAATATCATCCTGTAAATCACTACACCCACCTACATTCGAAACAGGATGGTATAATTTTAGATCATCTGCGAACATGAGACACCTTGATGATGAGAGCACATGTGGAAGGTCATTGATCATTAGAAGGAAAAGGAGGGGTCCTAGCGTACTTCCCTGGCTAACGCCTGACCTCGTAAAATATTCCTCAGACTCACATGTGAAGAGTTGCACATATTGCCTTCGATCCCGAAGGTAGTCGGCAAAAAATCTAAGAAGGCTCTGGGTAAATCCAAACGTAGAAAGCTTTTGCAGGAGAATGTCATTATCGACCAGATCAAAAGCCTTCCGAAAATCAAAGAAGGCAACATCAACCTGATACCCAGCATCCATTTGTAACGCAACATAATCAATCAGACACATCTGATTAGTTGCAGTTGAGCGGGCTGGACGAAAGCCGTGCTGCGCATTATCTAGATACTTGTCACTCTGCTGAATAATGGAGCGACTTATGATTGCTTCAAAAATTTTGCCAAAAACAGATAACACCGCTATAGGTCTGTACATAGCCACATCGTTAGACATTTTTTTTTTCGGAACAGGGGTAACTTTAGAAAGTTTCCATTTCACCGGATATACACAATTCCTCAAGCAAAGATTATAAATGTATAGCAAGGGGTCAGTCAAAGCCGAAATACAGTCCTTCACTATATATGGAGGAACGGCATCTGGACCGGGTGAAGAAAACGATTTAAGACGTCGGACAGCATTCTTAAGTTCGGTGGCGGTTACTTGTTTAATTTCTATGTGCAGAGCTCCCACACCTGTGCGGTTTTCGACCTTCTCAGCATCCAGGTGAGGTACATCAGTATGGAAAACAGAGTTGAAGTAGTCAGCAAACGCATTAGCGGCCTCGTTACCAGCTACGATCTTATTTTATATTGGTATTCACGACACTGCCAACGGTCACTACGCTGGTCCTTAACATATTTCCAGAAAGCTTTGCTATCCTGAGAGATATTTTGCTCAATATTCTGCATATATTTCTCATGCTGGACATCAATTAATTTCTTTACATGACTACGATAATATCGAAATAGTTCACGATTGAATTCTAAACCAGTAGATTTAAATTTTTTTAGATTGAAATATTTAAGCTCTATATTTTTTATTATTTCTGATGTAAACCATGGCGGATAATTATATCGTTTTTTTTTGAGAGTTGACAACCTTTTTCAAAGGGACATGAGTATTAATAACATCGTAAAGGCAAGTATAAAATATTTCAATGCAATTATTTACATCACATTGACAAAATAGTTCAGTCCAGTCTATATTACTTATGGATTCGTATAGTGCTAATAGATCCGCTTTCCTGAAATTCCAGTTTGGAGCATAGCGAGGCAGTGAAGTGTTTTGGGGAATATAAGTTCGAGAACGAGGTAGGGACAAAGTAATTAGGAGTGGGGGGTGATATGCATCCATCGGCACAAGCATCTCTTCGCTCTTTGCTACTTTCACTCTTGGCGGATGGAGCCCCGATAATACCAGGTCCAAGATACCGCCGTGTTCATTAACAATAGTATTAAACTGTTTCAAATTACAGAACTCAACAAAGCATTCATAACGGACAGAGGTCGCCGTGTTACAGGATTTTAGGTTGAAATCACCAAGGATTACAACTTCCATAAACGGATAATTGCATACAACCATTTCAATGCATTTAAGCACACTAACATATTGTACTTCATTGTAATTAGGAGGTAAATACACGACACATAATAGGAGTTTTACATTTTTTAAAGTCACAATGGCAAATAATATTTCTTTGTCATCTGATAAACCGTCCACATCAGAAATCATACACACTGAGTATATATTCTTAACTGCTAGCAATACCCCACCCCAACCAGCGTCGCCGACACGGTCTCTGCGAAGCACTACATAATCGGGGGGAAATAGTTCACCATTTGTAACACTACTGGTCAGAAAAGTCTCTGTTAATGCAATGATATCATATTGGGCTTCAGATAAATTGTTGAAGAACAGTTTTGTTTTAGTGCGAAGACCTCTAACATTCTGATAATATATCTGGATTTCTCTTTGGCAATCACCCAAATGCTGTGCACTTCTAGCATGGTTGGGAACGAAAGTTGTTGCGAAATTTCTGGGAAACGCGAGATGATTGCCACCAGGGCTTGATACAGACTCCTTTTGCCCAATTGCTTGGATCCATTATTCGCTCAGCCAAGTTGGCAGGCGTGCTGATTTAAAAAATGACGCATAGTCACCTCGAGCTTTGAGAGCATCGGCAGTGCACACATCTTCACCCAGTATTGTCTTCAAGTGGGAAATTATCTGATCCACAGTGGTTCCAGACTTAAGGCAGTAAACATGAAGGAACTGACGACGCTCAGAAGCTTCCAACTGTGTGGTGCCCGGTGCTGCCGTCCCCCACGTTACGCCTGATACTGTTCGTCTGCGTCCTTGATCAGAACCTTCGATACTCTGAATCTCTTCCGTAGGTGCCGCCCGCGGAACAGATGAACTTAGCTGACTGACTACTGGGTCTTTCAATTCTATGGGAATCAACGCCTCTGCTACGGCTGGCTCTAAGACAGTCTCCGAAACTGAGGCTGGCATTGAAGCTGATACCACAGCTGTCAAGGAGATAAGTTTGCTAAGGTGATGTGCTAGATTCTTAAATATAATTGACAGCGCTTTATTGTTAGTGCAACCGCTGCTGGTCCAAAACATGTCGTAAGAGTATTTTAGGTTTCGGCAGGAATCAAATAGGAAAGCATATTTGAGCTTCACGATGTCATTATATAGCAACTCGTTGAATTGCTCTATTCTCTTATTGTATAAGTTACAATTTTCTTTAAGCTTAAATGTAGGTGTACAGATTATCACATTTGTATACGTTACTCGGGTCAAATTATCCCTAATTGAGTTTACCAAATTTTGATAGTTATGTGTATTCTGAAAATCCTCGCCTCCTATAAGGATAATACAGACGTCATTAAATGTGAAGTTCTGCAGTTTGTGGTCTATGTCTCCCAAAAGTCTCACTATTCCGCTACCAGGGTGAGAATAGTGACAAATCTTGTAAGTCTTAAATACGCTTTCAGCTGACCTGAGAACAGAGTTCTTTTTATTATTGCTTATTATGCATAGCTTCGGGCAGGATTGTCGGTTCCTGTACTTCACTTCTAGGTTCTCGTTTTTATGAGTAATCGGGCTTGTGGAATTGTTAATAGGAACTTCAGATTGAGATAGATTTTGCTTAGGCGTAGATGACGTTATGATCCGACTCACACTAGCGGTAAATTTTATCGTGTCATTCGCACCAATTTGTTGTGGTGACCCGACAGTTGTGTGCTCCGGCTCCGAACACTCCGATGAAATGCTCGAGGCATGTAGTTTTTCCAGGAGCTTGCAGACAGTGTCTGTACGCTGTGAACTGGATGTTTGCAAGAAACACAATCGATTTATATCTCTGTATGTAGGTGTACATGACCTACGCGAAATGAATTTTGAGGAACATGGCTTTTGCCTTATGACATCCGAGGCAGTGACAGTTTTAAACAAAGTTAATTTATTCCTATACTTCTCATTCGATTTTCTTAACTCGGACATTTCAATTAGAAGCTTGGAAATCTCTTCATTTGCAACCTCCAGCTCAGTTTGGAGTTCACTTATTTGTTTTATACCTATTTATTTTTCTAGCAGGAACGAGAGATTGAAAAAAATAAACATAATCGACATAATTTATAAATATTGAATGTCATATACCAAGGAAAAAACGACCAAGATCACCAACGTTCGAGCTCACCGATCTCTAGCTAACTATTCTAGAAAACTGAAAAGTATTCTGATAGGAGGTGCATGCATGTAGTGCTTGCCCTTAGAGTATGGTCAAAGGCGCCTAGCCTTGTAATGTAAGGGATTGCATAATTGCATATTGCATATACCCGAGAGAATTGACTGGTGGTTGCTAAGACCGAGTGGCCGAGCGGTGCGGGCATCAGCCGCGAAAGCTAAAGTCAAGTAAAAGTCAAACTATTCTTTATTCAAGTAAGCTTATTAATAAGCATTTTCGAATCGTCTGACACTATCAAGAGAGAAAAAAAAAATATTACTGGTTCTAACCCTACACCGTTCCTGAGAAGCACCAGTAAAAAACTCATTTGGACTTGTTTTTTTAATACAGTATAATAAAACATTTTATTAAAATCTCACCTCGGACACAGAATACAGGGTGTAAGTCTAATACGGGCGAAGCTCTTAACGGGTGTTAGTTTAGGACATAATAAGTACATTCAAATAAATTTTCCTTAAAATTAGAGCAACAAAATTTTTCATACAAAATAATTCGGCGCGCAATGTAGAGCATAGGGAATGCAACCCGGGTACCCGAAAACCCGGGTACCCGGGTACCCGACAATATTTAGGGTCGGGTAAAACCCGGGTTTTCATCTCATACCCGGGTTTTACCCGAAATAAAAAAATATATTGAAAAATGTAAAAGTTAAGTCAAATTTGAAAAATAATGTTACGACCGAAACCCTAACATAAGAGTTAAAGCGTTATGGCACTTTTAATTATTTCTATTATCATCTAGCCCTCACTTATTTTACACTTAAATCGCGAAACTTTATATTTTCAAATGCATATCGAACGGGTGAGACATTTCATTTCAACCCTTTTGTTTTCGCCGCTGCCCGCCGCTCAGGTAGGTAGCGATAAGAAGATAAACAACAACGACAATGCACATGTAACCATCCCTGCCGCCCTGCAACCATCATACCGTCGCATCGCACGTCCATCTTGTGGGTGGAAATCCTACGCGGCTCCTGCTCTCCTGTGGCCAATGCGGCCTGCCTATTGCTATTTCAGCATA
Source organism: Thaumatotibia leucotreta (assembly GCA_025490895.1). Lineage (NCBI taxonomy): Eukaryota > Metazoa > Arthropoda > Insecta > Lepidoptera > Tortricidae > Thaumatotibia > Thaumatotibia leucotreta. The sequence continues at coordinate 20,913 of JALPQI010004064.1, read as the reverse complement.
ATCTGGATGGCTATGTCGGTGACTTTAGTGCGTCTCCAGGTCTCCTAATTACAGATTCGGTTACGCAGAGAAACTCCGAACGAGGGACTTTGAGTTTTGAGATGTGTCCGAGAGCGAGTGACCCACGTTTCAGCACCGTGGTCATCACTGGTAACCAACATTGATTCAACGTCGACATACCGATAGTTATCACTATTGACCCAAGCAGCGCCCACATCTCCACCGAATTGAAGGCTTTTTCATCGTGTGACAAACACTTAGTGGCAAATTATACTCTTCTATTTTTGCATGATTTCCCGCAGCGTAAGGACACATCCATATCTCCGTCTATGGCTCTATAGATACTATATATGGTCCCTTAGTAATCCATTATAATTATTCGGGAGGCTAGAAGTCATCAAGTATGCGTTCTAAACGGTTCGTGATGATCCTAGTCAGGTTCAACCCCACAAAGACACAAGTTTGCGCGTTTACCGCTAAAAAAACCCCATTTACTGTGCCTCCAAAGTTCCAAGACACAGCTCTTACCATGTCAGGGAGTATTGGGATCCTCGGAGTCGACATTTCCAACGACGTCCAATTCCGATGTCACCTAGAGGGAAAAGCTACGCTGGCATCCAAAAAGCTCGGGGTGCTCAATAAAGCGAGGGGATACTTTACTCCGGGGCAAAGACTTCTGTTATATAAGTCGCAAGTCAGACCCCATATGGAGTATTGCTGTCACCTCTGGGCAGGAGCACCTGTATACCAGCTTGCACCCTTTGACTCGGTTCAGAGACGAGCTGTCCGAATAGTCGACGATCCCAGACTCACAGGCGGTATTGAACCCTTAAGTCTAAGGAGAGACTTCGCCTCCTTATGTGTGTTCTATCGTCTGTACAATGGGTTGTGCTCTGAAGAACTGTTCGACATGATGCCAACGTCCACTTTTCATCATCGCACCGCTCGCCACCAACTGGGCGCTCATCCTCACACCTTGCAACCTAAATGGTCGCGCACCGTGCGGTTTCAGAGGAATTTCCTCCCGCGGACGGTCCGTCTGTGGAATGAGCTCCCTGCTGAGGTTTTCCCGTTGGACTACAGTATGGGGTTCTTCAAAAGAGGAGTGTACAAGTTCTTATTGGGTCGGCAACGCGCATGTGACACCCCTGGGGTTGCAAGCGCCCATAGGCTACGGTGACTGCTTTCCATCAGGCGGGCCGTATGCTTGTTTGCGCATCAGATCGCCTCTTTTCCATGACTTTCATGCTTTAGGCGTTTTGCCCTCGAACAAAGTAACGAGCTTCTAGAGGACTTTAAATACCATCTGTCCACCCGCTCTCAGAAGCTCCCTGATTCCGTCGTCGCCTGGCACCTTATTGTTAACCGGTTTTAGGACCTTCCAATAAAAGGCTTACAATTTACCACCCAGGGCGGTTTATTTCACTAGGGATGTTAAATTATTTGACTTGAGAGGAAAATAAAACTTTTGACACGCCGATTTCACGCCGGTCAAAAACATCGGCGACGGCGGCGCGACGCACATGTCTATTACGGACTGATCTTTTTTATTTTAATATTGTGATTTACTGAGATTTTTTATATACAAGTTGTGAAATTTGTTAGATTCGTATTTGCAATTATATTATTTTCACAAATAAATGTAAATTCTGTTAATCAAAAGAGCATTTCATTAATAATTCTCATTAATAAACCTTTCACAACACAGAAAACAATACTTTATGCTATTTTGGTCGAAGACCGGGTACTACCCGGGTACCCGGGTATTAAAACGCAAGGTCGGGTAATACCCGGGTACCAAAAATGGCCGGGTATTGCATTCCCTAGTAGAGCAACATACGCCAGTTAAACACTCGTTGACAGCTAATTTCAAAAGCAGATGACATAACTGCCATATCAACAATAACAAATGTTCGTACCTACATTGCTGCTCCGATAATCTTAAAAAAATTATGTCGGGTCATAATTAAGAGTAACTTTAAAAAAAACCTTGTAATCTATGATAACACTAATTAATCCCATGCCTGGTTTAATTGATCGCCCGTATTAGATTTACACGCTGTATATAACCTCGGACGTTGGTGATCTTGGTCGTTTTATACAGTATTAAGTAGTTTGACTACTGGGGAAAAAATAAAAGTATAAAAATCAAAATATTTAGTTAATAAATATTTTGATTCGTGTTTTTACAATTACTTCAATCGACGTGGAGATTGGGTTACATTTGCAGTTACAGTTGCTGTAATATTTTAAAAGAGTCCCCAATTTCTACTTTTTCAGGCGGACATATAATGTACGTAATGTACATATGCTACGCCAATAACATATAATTTAGACTTTCATACAATAAAGGCCTAAAGCGGAGTCTTATGTTCCGACGTCTTATACAGGGTGTTACACTAGAACCTTGAACGGGGTGATTTAGTAGGCTATACTGAACAACTTTTACTCTGGGGCCAATCACGAAATCTAAAAAAAATACTTTCTTTTTCATATTGACCGATCGATCGCGACATTTTGTATGAAAGAGCCATTTTTTTTTTATTTCTGGGTTAGCGCCATATTGAAAATTTTTCATTATAACCTACCGTACCGTAGTATGCCGTGTGGTAACGGCAGTAAGAATACATTTGTCACCACCCCAACTCCTCCTGCGGGTGTCGTAAGAGTCGACTAAGGGATTGAAGTGTCACTGACCATTTTACAAGATTGATGATGGGCAGCAGCGTCATCGTAGTGGACACATTACTGCGATCACCAATCCGCTTGCCCAGCGTGGCGATTTTGGGAATTTACTTCCTAATGCGTCTATACGCATAGTTAATAGGAGAGGAGAGGCCTACGTTCAGCAGTGGACTAACATAGGCTGATGATAATGATGATGATAACCTACCAAATTACCGCGTTAAAGGTTTTCAGTGGCTCGTGTAACACGTTGTTGACGAAATGATGAGCATACCTGGGTGCTTAGACAAGTTGCCAATCGCTAACTCTTAATCGTCAATCGCAAACGAAAGCCAGCTAACTGTCTTTGTCGCACTAATATAAAAGAGTGATAGAGAGGAAAAACTACGATACGCTACTAAGCGTTAGCGATTGGCAACTTGGCCACAGAATATATAAAGTGACTTGGCTAAGCATTCTGGGATAACTCGGGCACGATCTGGCTCCTATTTCAGCACGGCGGCAAGTCCGACAATCGCAAATGTTTCTCCCATTGCATCCATAGGCTGTGGTTACCACTTATCATCAGACGGCCCATGTGGTTATTTGCCATCAACATCAAATACATTGCACGAACTTTTAGAAATCAATAATAAATACAGACTTTTTAGCAAAGTTACAAGTGTCACAAAAAACACGACGTACTTACGTGCAGCGAAATTCCGACATAGGTCGAACCTCATGTCGAGAATTTACGGAAAATCTTGTTCTTCTAAGCCTTGTGACAATTATTACGACTTTCAAAAAGTAAAAAGAAGTTAATTAACGATGTACTAACGTTATTAGTAACAATTTCATGGTGAGACATGCATGAGTAACAGTGATATTTTACAACTGTCACACTTGTCATTGTGGTGAAACAGGGACCTGGGGATTTTTTGATATCAATAAAATAATATTGTCAATTTGTTTTTGAACTCGTTAAAAATATATTGTTATAATAAAATTATAATGTTCTAATTGATCATGATCGACTATAAAAACCCCAATCCCACTCCTCCTGTGGGTGTCGTAGGAGTCGACTAAGGGATTGAAGTATCACTGACCATTATTTGATAAAAGATTGATGATGGGCAGCAGCGTCATCATAGTGGACACATTACTGCGATTGCCAATCCGCTTGCTCAGCGTGGCGATTATGGGTATTTTCCTCCTAATGCGTTTATACGCATTGTTAATAGGAGAGGCCTACGTCCAGCAGTGGACTATAATAGGCTGATGATGGATGGATGACTATAAAAATGGGCCGTTCGTTATTTATCTAAATCTAGATAAAATGTAGACGCACGGGATCCGTGAGTATTGCGAAGCGCCTCTCGTTAATTTGTTCACGATTTCAACCCAAATTACGCCAACATCAACATATCTATAATAACACCGATTATAGTCATCTCGTAAACATAATTCTGCATAAGTACCCATAATCACCATTCCCTTATGCCTGATTTAAATATGATTTGTTTGGCCACTGGTTTATTCATCCCATGACTCGCATTTTTGATAATGGAGTGATAATTGGTTAGAGTTGGACCGCTAATTCGGTTTATCCCGAAAGTAAATAGTTTTTGCGATGTTTTTAGCAAATAAATACTAATACTCTGTTTGGTTAGGTATTTAACTAAATGTAAACAATCTTGCACACGCCGCCGCTGCAATATTTGATAGCGAGTTAGCGACTATACAAATACACATTTTCTGCAAATCATCCGTTAGAGCGTGTTCACACTAGCGATTCACTTGGGCGATTTCGCTAGAGCGTGAACAGGCCCTTTAGGTATCAGGGTGCTTAGACAAGTTGCCAATCGCTAGCGCTTAAGGAGCATTCCATGAAAACGTGTCGTAAGCGACACTGTCTTTTCAATACTTTTGAAAAATTAAATTAGTAAGCCGAGTTACAGTATAATAATAACATATCAAGGCTTTAAGGTTGACAGTGTTTCCTAGCACCTAGCATATTTTATTAGGGTAGCTACCATAGCGACACGTAAGCGACAAAAAGTAGAGGTTTTCAAGGCAGCTAACTGTCTTTGTCGCACTAATATGAAAGAGTGACAGAGAGGGAAAACTACGATACGCTACTAAGCGCTAGCGATTGGCAACTTGGCTAAGCGCCCAGGGATTTTGGCAGATTTAGCACGTGCACAGCAGCGACCTCGGCAGGTCGGCGATCTGTGGGAAAAAAATCCCAGTAGTTACCACCAAGTACTCTGGTGGTAACAGGTGGGAAAAAAATTCCCAGTTGTTACCACTGGTGTCAAGTTGGTGGTAAAAGGTGGGAATAACCCGTTTCAGCTTGCATCACTCCACACAAGGGCAGCGCTTCATCTTCGAAATTTCGAGGATTTCTCTCTCTGGCACTCCAACGAAGGCGTCATCAGAGTAACAGAGACAAATCCTCGAATTCGCTGATTTCGCGGTAGGGCAACAGCGGCCCTACCGCGAAAATCTAAATACGTAAATTTCGGGGATTTCTCCTGTCTCTGTCACTCTAATGACGCCTTCGTTTGAGTAACAGAGAAAAATCCTCGAAATTTACGAATTTCGATTTTCGCGGTAGTAGGCTAGGCTTGCAGGCGCGGCAGACTTTACGACGTCTCCAACTGCGAGTGACGCGCGCGCCGCGGGGGGTATACCGCGCGGGAGGGGGGAGGGGGGAGGGTGCCCAAATTGTCCCAGCGGGTGCTCTTACAACACTTGCTTATTAGTTACTGCGCTTATTACTTGTCCACCAAGTTACTATTTGTAACTGTGGCAACTACAGCGCGTAATGGGGATGACGGTTTGTTCACCAAGATTGAATAATATTTTAGTGTAGGTACCTACCTATACTTAGGTTGGTAGGTAGCAATAATGGTGGCTTCGTTTTTATCATCTGTAGCCGTACCATGAGTTTGAAAGTAAAAGATATGTTAGGTTTTCCTCAATACGTAATGCTTTCTACTGTTGTTGTCGCACTGACATAATTGGAGCTATATAGGGCGATGGTCTGTTTTACCTATCGAGTAAAACCTAACCGATTTTTTCAAAGACATGGTACGGCTACTGCAGTCGATGCAGTTACGATTCTACACAACATTTGATTCTGTAACCGATGCTAAGCACAATAATGGTAGAAACAGAGCGGCTGTCACGACCATTAACACATTTAAATAAGTACATAAAATTCCGGATCATTCTATTTACCCACACATTTCAACATACTCAAAAGGAGGATGGGCAAAAATGTATGGACCCTGGCCTAATAGCCAATAACAACAAACTATATATTTTTGAGAAAAAAGTTATAGCTAAAATAATCATTTCCCAATGAGACACTTATTTCGTAATACATATTCACCTTTGAATATTTTTTGGACAACATACAATGATCCCTTTATGTATTTTTATATACATATGCAGAGTATCTTACGAGACTACGACATATTTGCGGAAATTAAACACTTTACTAATTTAAGACTTCGAACACTTGCGATAGTTAAATACCCTGTAACTCCCAGTTTTTAAGTGCTATTAAGTTTCTTCATACACATAATTGAAAGTTTCTGCCATAGTAAAAGTTACGGAGCTTAACATAAGCTATCCAGAGGCATACCGTTTGTCGTTATTGGCCAATAGGCCAATTTACCCACCCTCCTTTAAGATTTTCTTCGTTTGCAATAAGTCCATAGGTCCCACAGAACTAAAAATACACTCCACATGATATACAGGTAGACAACGATTTGCATGATGTACCCACCTACTTCCTTTTAATTACTTTCATAATCAGCCACTATTTTCAAAGAGGTCCCGATTCACCGCACGCTTCTTGACTGAAATCCTCAAGAAAGTCAAAAGCGTCGTCGCTCAACACCGACCGAAAGGAAATAGATTATCGGATGTCGTCAGACCGATATGTACAGATTTGTAAATAAGGATATTGAAAAGGGCATAAATAAAAACATTTAACACCCTATAATACCTACGAACGATCCTGTTGAAATCTATGTATCATCACAACGCATGACCACGTGTTCAAATATCGGTCGTTGATTGGAATCGCGTACTATCGGTCACCGGCAAGCGTCCGTGATTGATTTGAACTATGAACTGTCATTCCAGATCTATTTCCGGATCTCAATTTAGTTGTTGACCGCCCTGTACACTTGTTTATACTGAGTCCCTCGCGAGACACACTTCAATAAAGTTTTGATTGCTTATGTCTCCTTAATTACCTGACCCTAATGCCCCGGCAACGACATTGGTCTAAGGCGACCAGCGGCGAGCGAATCCATGAGTTGGAGCGGGATGCCGACATGGGTACGAGAGGGAGCACCATACGTTTTCCGCTAAGCCGGTAGCCTTAGACCGATGTCGTGGCCGCAGCGTAAGACGTTAGGGCTAATTAATAGTATGTAAATTGGCCGCGTGGTGAAGAGGCAAGTAAAGAAAAGGAGGCAATGTATTTTTACTGCCTTCTTTTGCCATCACTCCAACTCTCCCTTGAATTGTTTTCCTTGATTGAAGTGTCACTGACCAATTATTTATTGAAGATTGATGATGGGCAGCAGCATCATCACAGTGGATCAACACACTACTGCGATCCGTTTGCCCAGCGTAGTGATTATGGGCATTCACATCCTTATGCGTCCATACGAACCAGTATTGGACTGAGATAGCAGATAGGCTCATGATTAAAGGCCGGATGACGGGAGCAAAAATACACTTATCTCTTCTAGTGCTTAGTTAAATATCGACTATTCTATCGACGTACCTACCAACATTTTATGTATTAAAAACGTATTGATCAATAATACCGATAGACGTTTATGCAAGCGTACGTAATCAGAGGCATTGCGATCTAAAATTGATATGTCAATTATACCTAGTACCATAGGGCAGTGAAAAACAGAAAGTAAAGCCTAAAAACCAGCTTGAATATTGTTCAAAAGTTCAAAGTGCACTTTCACAAGAAATATCAGAATGTGTTGACATAGGTATCTGGAAAAGAAGTGGAACTACTAGAGAAGCATAATAACTTTAATCTACTTATAAATATCAAATTAAAAAATTGTTCATATATATGTCGATAGAATAGTCGATATTTCTTTAAGCACTAGTCAAAAAATCATTTTTGCTAGCCTAGCGCCTAGCGCAAACTCGGTTCGTGCGTGATACCTCTCTGCCGCACTTGTGAATTCCTATATAAGTGGAACGGGGAGATACGTCGAATGTGGATCGTGGTAGGCCCTCTGTTTGTGAATCTATAGTGAAGGGTGCCGTGTCCTCGAGATTGGATCTCTGCACAAGCATTCTGTAGAATCTGTTGGTAACCTACTAGCAATGCACCGTAAAACGTTTATCCTTAGTTGTCTTATCAGGGTGCGCACAAGATGCCAATCGTTAACCCTCAATCACGAACGAAAAGCATCTGTCTTTGTCGCATACCAAAGAAAAATGGACCATATAAGTAGTTCTGCAGAAAGCATCCAATTAAAATTTTGGTCAACTTTAACATATTAAGTTCGGTCGCTTTCTGCTTTGGCAAAAAAATTACGTTGGTCGTTTTATGCATAATTATGTCAATTTCATTTGTAGTTTTTTGTGTTCAATCATTATTTCCTTGTAAAAGTAATCTCGTATGAATAGAAAAACTTATGACTAATTAATTATTGAATTTGGTTTTTTAATTTCGGCACAGGTTATAATATTGGGTGTCCCTAGAAGTTAATATGCCCATAAGGCCCATATTCACTTCTAGGGACACCCAATTAGCTTAACTCTCACAAAAAAGTTAACTTCGATGTCAGCTTTGTAACGACAATTAAGCATTAAATATTAATAAAAAATATTTTTTTATCATTAAATCCAGAAAAAATACGCGTAAATGCAATATAAAAACACGAATAAAGTGGATTTACGTAAATATTTCATCATTTTTTGTGAGAGGTAAGCTAATTTGGGTGTCCCTAGAGGGTAGTTCTATGCGATTATTCAGTCGCAACAATCAAGTCATTACCATTCCCAAATTATTGACGAACTGCATAATTATAAATAGTGGAGTCATTTCCGGTTATCTTGTAGCAGACGCATGTTTGTCTGCTATTCTGGCATAATAGTCTCGTTTGCTTTTATAAGACGGTAAATAAAGTGGTGATGGTAATGTACAAAAAAAACGCGTAACAAAATCGCATAGAAACACCGTAGAAGTGAAAATGCCCAGGTACTTACATGAAAGTTTTAGTGCAAACTAGAAATTTATATGGTATTTGATCAAATGATACAGATGCAGGTGTGTTACTAAAACATCAAACGAAGTGATCGTTAACTATTAACACTATTAACATAATCGAGTTTGTTTGGAAAGAAGAAGGCACGTGAAATATACGGAGCACAGACTCTCGAGATATTCTCTCAGATAATCAGTTAATAGAAACCAGAAAAAGTATATCCAAGCTTCTTTTAGAGGTGGCAATAAACCAGAAACAGTATTTCCAAGCCTATTTTTGAGGTGGCAATATTATCATAAAGGTGGGTTTACACCAAACGAGTGAATGCTCATTCTATCCTCCACTCTACGAAATCAACGAATTTCGTAGTAGGGATAAAAAAAAGAATTAAGAAAACTGTTTATTTCAATCAATACCTATTACTTATTTTTTTTACCTTAATCTTATAATTAAAGATTTTTAGCGAATAGCGATAGAATGAGCATTTTGCTCGTTTGGTGTGAACCCACGTTAAGGACAATCCAGTATGATTATTTCCGAATATGCACGAAAAAGACAAAACCTGGCCACACCGTATAATCTTACTGCCGTCACCAAGAGACCAATGGAGACAATGTAAAACATAACATTAATTTAATGTGAAAGACGTAGGAACATAACATAAACATTAATATTAGTCTTAATGTCAAAGACATTATCAAACAGCAGACTCATTGAAATAAAGTATACAAGTTCGTAATAACAATAATCTGCGAGGTAACATTATACTGCGTACCTACGTGTATACACACCACGTACACCATGTACTATGTACGTTATCACACGCAAGTGAAGACAGCGGCCATGTTCAAAACAATTTGAGATACCTTATGACATGGATTTTGTGACATCTTATAAAGGTGCGTTCAAACCAAAAGAGCATTCGCTGTTCTATCCCCCGCTCTAAGAAATCAACCAATCACGTTTTGTGTACCGATCGATTTCGTAGAGTGGGAGGTTAGAACAGCGAATGCTCTTTTGGTTTAAACGCACCTTTAGCCCTTAAAAAATCGTGTCTTCTAGTCTCGTTGCCATGGGGTTGGAGAAAATTCATCATCATCATCATCAGCGTATGATAGTCCACTGCTGGATATAGAGGCCTCTCCTATTAACTATGCGTATAGACGCATTAGGAGGTAAATGCCCACGCTGGGCAAGCGGATTGGCGATCGCAGTAATGTGTCCATTGATGATGACGCTGCTGCCCATCTTTAATTTATGAAATAACTAATGGTAAGTGACACTTCAATCCCTTAGTCGACTCTTACGACACCCGCAGGAGGAGTTGGGGTGGTGACCAATGTATTCTTACTGCCGTCACCACGCGGCAAAACAGGAGAAAATGTTGTCTTTATAAAATACTAAAACGTGCGGCGAAATATATGTGCCTTGTGTGGTACAATGCCAAAAGGGCTCTATGAACGAATCAAGTATGAGCGTATATATACATATAACGAGTAGGTATCTACTGCCAGTACTGCAAAAAATTAAATTGAATTATACTACTAGTCTAAAGTATAGAGTGGTCTTAATCAGTGCTACAGATGTAGTGCGAAATATGTCTTCCCATCATAGTCCATTATATTACGGAAAAAAAGTTCACATCCGGATACCAGCACCAAATTTTAGTGTGTTGTTTAATATGTCATTTTGTATCCAAAACTGCCGGGAGACACTCTCTCAAAGGTCAAGGTCACCAGTAATGACGTCATCAAAATGCCTAGTGCCTAATTTCAAAAAGCGCTTATTTGTTCCTCAACCGCCCAACGTATACCATTGTGTGTAGTATCAATCGAAAGGTCATTAAATATGCTCTAACTTTGTCTTTTCATGTTATAACGTACATCTAGAAATAAAAAAAATATCGTTGAAAGAATAAAAATTTTTTTTACTCTTTTCGTACAATGTACATTTCATCAGGAAACAAGAGGTATTAGAAAAAAATGTTGTACTACAAAAATGTAGCCAAACTATTATCCTAAAATGTACAGTTAAAATCATCGAAATCGGTTGAAAATAAACAAAGTTATGTCATTTTCTATATACCGCGGCAAACGCCATACACCCGCCATCCGCCCGCCCGCCAGTTCGAAAATGTAAATTGCACCCAAACTATGCAAATGATTATACTGATAAGATATGAACTAAAAGCCAATTAATTATACAAATACTAGTTGTTTTAAAAATACTGTTGTTATTAAAATAAAATACATAATTTAAGAAAAAAAAAAACAAATTAAAAAAAAGTAAGGTAGAAAAAAGGTATCAAATGAATAATAGTTAATAACTTCTAACTATCAATAAAAGAATATTATGTATAATATATTTCAAGGTTTTATTCTGAACAGTAAATTCTGGAGCAAGTTCCTTCACATACACAAAGAAGAGTGTAATTTAAAACGTTTTTTACGCATACGCCAACGTGGACCTGGACAAGGCACAAGTTCTTTGCAACTAGCACTTGCATCAGGAATCGTTTTCCACAATGGAACTGGAATATAGACAAATACTTTCTCTTCTTTTTTCCAGCTCCAATAGCAGGGATCAATTTTCTTGTGGATAAGGCAAGGCACTTCGTCCATATCTTCGTTTGTTTGTAATGGTCCGCTTCAGATGTTGATTCAGTTTCAGTGCATCTTTAGTTGGTGAGATCATAAATTAAGGTGAGATGCTTTCGATAGCTTTATATTCATATTAAATCATTCCGTCTGGCTATAATTAATTGTTATATAATTTGTAGTATCTCTGGACATTCGTCATCCAAGTGGTGGACGGCCTTCCTCTTTCCAGTAGCCATGGACAGATAGTTTATCACGACATGACTGTCCGGTCGGCGAAGGACGTGACCTTACCATCTTAGCTTATTTTTACAACCTTGAAACTCCTCTTTACATGCTTGTTGTGAACTCTGGCCGTGAGCGCGACTCCTCCTGCCCATCGTAGCAAACGAAGTATGCGATTAGAAGCAATCCCAGATATTTCAGCAATGGACGGATCGCATAAAAAAATAATCAAACTTACCTACAGGCAAAGTTTGTTCACACAAGCTAACAATATAAAGCACGATACTGAGCACGGAAATCGTTTTCCAGGGCAAGCAGCTTACATCAGTTCGTAACAGCAGAATTGTTTCAACTAATAATGAATATTCCGTTGGAATGACAACTGTAATCTGTACATATAAAGGTAAAGTCCTCACTTCTTCCTCCGTGACTATGCTCTCGTCTTCACGCGAACCAGCCTATGCCAGAATATTATTTTACACACAGCCGCCGCTGAAACAAATAACTACCATACATGAGGGCGAGGGTTTTTTTAGAGGGACGGAAACTTTGATGTTTAGAGTTGCTTGCCCTGGAAAGGATTTACATGCTCTCGATACACGATGATAAGATCGTTAGCTTGTTTGAAGAGACTTTGCCTGTAAGTTTGATTAATTTCTTATGCGATCCGTTCATTGCTGATATGTTTTTGATTGCTTTTCATCGCATGTTATGTTATGTTTCGGCCGGAATCGAGTGGGCTGTCGAGTATACGTATCTGGTGTGCTCATTCATCCTTTTCCCGTTACTGGAGCCGTAGGTTAATGTCACGGCTGCGTTACCACATTATTTTCTTCTAGCCTCCTTGTATTTTTGCAGAACCGTAGAATATCCCTGGGCGACCCCAGGGAAGAACTCATGGACGTCGACACGTCCATGAGTGAGGAGAAAGAACACCGATAAGTTGCAGGGATATCTGCCAAACACATAATGCCGCTGCGTATCTACAAAATGCATTCTACCAGAACATGCTGACTAGTTTCGTCTCTCCCGTAATGTGGACAGGCTGCTTAATTACTTATTCCCATCACCTTAAGATACCTGTTGAGGGCGTTGTTTCTCGAAATAATTCTGATCAACATCCTCAAGTCAATTTTTTCCAACTTCGTCAAGTATCGGGTTCTCCTCACGTCATTTTAGCTTGCCTGGAAGTGGTTCCCTCTTTCCACTCTCTCTCCGCTTCTATTTCTTTCAGTTTACTCAATACTCTATCACATACATCGTATGCTACGATAGATAGGCGGAGACACGCTTCAAGGACTGCGTTCGCCACTTATGTAATGTAAGGGTTAGTTTCAAGATTGTAAAAATAAGCTAAGATGCTTAATGAATAAGCTAGGACGTGACCTTACCGGTCACGTCCTTCGCCGACCGGACAGTCATGTCGTGATAAACTATCTGTCCATGGCTACTGGAAAGAGGGAAAGAGGAAGACCGTCCACCACTTGGATGTCCAGAGAGACTACAAATGATATTATAACAATTAATTATAGCAAGACGGAATGTTTTCATTAAAAATAAAGCTAACTAAATAGCGGTAAACACTTTATGTTCACATAATACCTTGTAAACTGTGTGGAAGCAATAAATGATTTAGTATTGAGTATTGAAAGCATCTCACCAACAAAAGATGCACTGAAACTGACTCAACATCTAAAGCGAACCATGCTATAAACAAACGAAGATATGGACGAAGTGCCTTGCCTTATCCACAAGAAAATTGATCCCTGCGAATCCTGCGATTGGAGCTGGAAAAAAGAAGAAAGAACTTGCCTTGTCCATGTTGGCGTATGCGTAAAAAACGTTTTAAATTGCACTCTTCTTTGTGTATGTGAAGGAACTTACTCCAGAATTTACTGTTCAGAATAAATCCTTGAAATATATATATACATAATATTCTTTCATTGATAGTTAGAAGTTATTATTATCAATTTGTTACCTTTTTCCTACCTTACTCTAAGTACCTATGTCTTTTCATTTGTTTTTTTCTTAAATTATGTATTTTATTTTAATAACAACAATATTTTTAAAACAACTGGTATTTGTATAATCAATTGGCTTTTAGTTCATATCTTATCAGTGTAAATCAATTGCATAGTTTGGATGCAATTAACATTTTCGAACTGGCGGGCGGGCGGATGGCGGGTGTATGGCGTTTGCCGCGGAATATAGAAAATGACATAACTTTGTTTATTTTCAACCGATTTCGATGATTTAAACTGTTTATTTTAGGATAATAGTTTAGCTACATTTATGTAGTACAATATTTTTTTCTAATACCGCTTGTTTCCTGATGAAATGTACATTGTACGTAAAAGTTAAAAAAAATTTTTTATTCTTTCCACGATATTTTTTTTATTTTTAGATGTACGCTATAACACAGAAAGACAAAGTTAGAGCATATTTAATAATCTTTCAATTGATACTACACACAATGGTGTATGTGGGGCGGTTGAGGAACAAATAAGCGCTTTTCAAAATTAGGCAGCAGCCATTTTGAAGACGTCATTACTGGTGACCTTGACCTTTGAGAGAGTGTCTCCCGGCAGTTTTGGATACAGAATGACATATTTAACAACATACTAAAATTTGGTGCTGGTATCCGAATGTGAACTTTTCCCATACATACGTTGCCGTAATATAATGGACTATCAAGTTAACTTGACAGGATGAAGTCGTTCAGTTTCAAAGTACTTATGGCCATTTTTCTACCTGCATTAGATTCCATTGTCATCCTTTGGTGTATTGACATACAATTTCAGCTAAAGTCTACATAGAGGCCTACTATTACCGTACCACAAACTTCGAAATCTGCATATTTCGAGGATTTGTCTCCGTCTATCTAGTGACACCCCCAGTGAGATTAAATCCTCCAACGAATTTATTCGCGGTAGAGTCAATACCAACTGGTTGAAAGTTGAAATGTCTATCTACCTAGTTACATCAATTTTCCGGTTTTTTAGATCGTTGCAAGTTTGAGAAAAGCACTGTATTTGCTTCGCCTGGATACCAAACTTAGTATTAAGCTGCTAAGTTTGGATTCCCGGCGTCTGCAGTAATGTCCTAATAATAAAAATCGGCCATATCTCTAGCTGTTATCAAACCGTGATGAATATGTCCAGATGATAACACAATGGCGCCTTTTGATTGAGAAGTATATCTCCACAATACAGACAAGCGTATTGATTTGTATGGTTCACTGTCAGAAGTTGTTTACCATACCAGCAATACAGAAGCTACATATCATAGACGTTCTAAATCTTATCTATTCGTATTTCTTTGTAACAAAAAGTTTTATTACTTGTTTACGTCTCGGGGAGGATTATATTTATTAGAAGGTCAATGGAAACAACCAAACGACATCAAATTTATGCGATATAATATTATTTACTTACAGAGTGTAACAGAAATAGATCATTTTAGGAACCCTTTTCGGATAGTGTTTTCCTATTAGGAATAAAATAAGTAGTTAAAATAGAGAGAGAGTTCCATAGAGAATTAATATTTTGGTTACGTTCTGTATAACAACAAACTCCCTAGGGCCGTGATTTTTTCGTTCGTGGTTCGCGATAGAGCCTCTGGCAATAAGGTATGCCTTTAAACCTCCGTGCCATCACTTTCCGAACACACTATCACATTACGATATAATGTTGAAATATTTCCTATATACGACATCCGCCCACCATACGTCCAAAATGGTACAAAACATAGAAACATGTGACGCAATAGAAAAGGCCTTTCTGACACCAATTACTTATATTTTAGCATTTCTTAATAATTATGTAAATGCTGCTTATTGGTAGTCGTTTTCCTACTACGTGGTATGGGGTTTACCTAATTTACCTAGGTATTAGGTTATTAGTGACGTCACAGAAAAATATAGGTACCGTACTGTACCATGACTACCATGAGCTGTCAAGTACCGGTTACGTTAGATTTTACTGGGTCCCCTTTAATATGCCTAATATTAATAGTCCTAATATGAATTCGCATAACGGATTTGGCATAAATAATTAAGCATAATATTGAATAGGCAAAATAATAAAATTCCATAATGCTTAGTACGCATATTACTGATTATGCATAATTGAAATATGCATAACATTATTAAATATAACGTTATTCGTCCTAATATGGATTAGCACAAACTTAGAAATCAAGCGAATGAGGCAGATCAGGTTAAAATCAAGACAGTAAGGTTAAGTCAAAAGACTAATAAGCAGGAGCGACGAAGCGAAGTTGAAGCCTAGCTTTCGTCGATATCTCCTGCTAATCCTAATGAACATATTGTTAGATACAATCAATTAAATAAAACATTAGGTATTTAATAATCACCATTTATTAGTAAAGAAATCACATATTGGTAAGCGCATGAGGCGCACGTACAGAGTACGTATTTAATAAGGGCGTATATTTTAATGATGATTAAAATATGATCTAGGGAACCTATTTACCTATACCATGATTTCTACGATCACAAAAACGATAACTATATCCTGTATAAAATACACACGCCGTATTTATGAACATTATAAATTGCTAGGGTAAAAATGTGTGTAATAATTCAAATAATCAATATTTACTATAAAAATATAATATTAAGTAGGTATACATGTATGTCAGTCAATAAAATATGTCAAGACCTAGACAAACTGTTGTACTATAGCGTTCAAAATAGCCTGGGCAATCGAACAAAACTATCGTTTGAAGCTAAATTGAGCGCCACCTTTGTGGGATTGATGTAACAAGGCTATTACAGATGTAAAGGTAATCTTAGTAGTAATGTTAGCTGTCCCTAGATGGCGTTGATAGTCAAAAAACTAAAAAAATTGTGCACACAGATTTAAACTTTATTTATTTTATAACTCCTCGAGTATTCTGACGAGACTTATTCTTTTCTACTTACTGACTTATGTTTTTTTTAGGATACTTTTTGTTTTTTTTTATTGTCATTATTGAGACATTATTAAATCTGTTCAAACATCCTGTGTATTTTGAATTCACCCACCGGAGCGTAGCGTAACCGGAAAGCCCTTTTTGGCCAAGATTTAAAAAAACACAAATTAGTTTAATATTCGTGGGATACGAACCTGGGCACTCTAGTTTAGAAGCCGTATGCGCAAACCACTGAACCAAAGTGTTATTAGTAAAGCCGCCGAAATATAACGTCAGTTGAAACCTTGGTATATTATCCGTAAAATATGCTAAGGGAATTACAGTTTTATTACCATAAGACTAACGTTAGAATGGCATATCAACGTTTTAATATATTGATAAAAATGTATACTATAAAAACGTAAGAGGGTAAGTTTAAGTTTTCTAAATACCATACTAGTGCTGATTTTTTTCTTAATCAAAGATTCATCGCATGTTCCTTTGTCTGCTACCGTATACGATTGAAAGTGTATTACCGTTACTAGCTGATTATAAGAATGAGTTGTTCGTGCAATATTGATATGATAACCAGATCGCAAATAATTGCCTTGCATAAGGAAGGCAAAAATAAATCAGAGATTGCTAGAGAAACAGGTGTCAACGTAAGTAGTTTAATTTACTTCTTTTCGGTATTAAAATGTTTTCATTATAATTTAATAATAATTATAGTATATTTTTTACAATTGTTTCAGAGGAAAACTGTTTCTTTATGGGTAGATCGATACCAAGGAGAAGGGTCTTTGTCCCACCGGCATAAAACTGGAAGACCACGCCTCATTGACACACAGCAACGTCAGTTGATGGTGCGGGAATATGAGGAAGACGGATTTAGGCCCACAAGACACTACGCCGGTTTGTTTGGCACAAGTCCGCTTACGGTTCGTCGTGTGCTTCATGAGGAAGGCATCCATCACCGCAGACATGCCATCAAACCTTTGCTGACGGATGCTCACAAAACGGCAAGGTTACAGTTTGCTCGGGACCATCTTCTTGACGACTGGACTAGTGTCGTCTTCACTGACGAGAAGACTTTTAAATCCAGTCAACACGGACGCCTGAGCTTGTGGCGTCGAAATAATACGCGATACGACAACGATCATGTCGTGCCCAACATGGAATCGGGGCGTATCACAGTGAACATGTGGGGTTGGATGAGTGCAGCTGGTCCGGGAGAACTTGTCAGAATACCTAGCCGTGCAAATAGTGAACATTATGTAGAAGTGTTGGAGGAGACCATGTTACCTACAGTTCGAAATGTGTATCCAGAAGCAGAATTGCCGTTGGTGTCGTTTGTGCAAGATAATTGTCCTATACACCGTTCGCGTAATGTCAAAGAATGGTTTGGAAAACACAAAAATAATATTATAGTTATTTCCTGGCCTGCTAGATCACCGGATTTAAATCCGATTGAAAATGTATGGGGTGTTATTGTCCAACGCTGGGATAATAAAAATGAAAGGACCCCGGAAGCGTTGGAAGCACATTGCTTAAAAATATGGGAAAGTATTCGTGGTTCAGATTTATGTTCAAATTTAATAACATCAATGCGTTCCCGATTACAGGCAGTTATTGATAACGAGGGGGGCTACACCCGATATTAAATAATATAAAAAATACACTTACTGGACTTGTTAAAGTCGAGTAAGTATATTTTTAACATTGTTTAAAAATATTTTATCAATAAGATAATAATTTTCTTAGGCTACGAAGCAGTGGTGTTTAAAAAAAACTACTACCTAAATAAGACACTTATTGACTCCCTTACTTTAAATTTCTCGATTACAATGACATGTAACAGTGAAGGAAGTTTAGTAGTTTGTATTTTTGATTAATAGTTATAAATAATAATATTTATAACACTTTCCAGCTGGGATTTATGTAAACACAACGGAACGTCGAATTCTAGGATTGGTAAGTTAAGTCAAAACTTTTGATTCCCAAAAATAGTGATGGTGGATGGATGACAATCTATAAAATCTACTAATTGATTTTCATTTTTTAATTAATAGTAATAGTCTCATAAAACAAATCGTAATTATTGTTTATTTCAGTTGCTAAATAGATATTACGGTTGCCAATACCTTTAAGTAGTTTTATTGAGGCGAAGTTTCAATCTTTTTCCGTTTTCGGAAATGATACTTAAGCTTAAACCTCAATAAAAAGTAAACAATATTGCCTAATTATAAATCTTACACTTTTTTTACGGTGTAAATTAGTTAAATTAAAGCACACCTCGTATTCAAAATGTGTTTAATTTCCAATCAACGTTATAAACACTGCTCACTTAATGTGTTATTTATTTAACCAACTCATGCCATTACATTATCCTAAAATAATAAAATAGTACTTGATTATGGATTTTTCTTTAGATAGTTTGTTTACAATGTTATCAATTTCTATTGATGGTAACTTTTAGTGAATTATTTCAAAAGATGGTATGTCTTAGCACATACCTAACTCGTTGAAAAATTAAATGTAAACATGAAATCGCTCAATAGCTTGAAGGTAATTTAATTTCAGAACCTTACATATCTTGTAGTATAATAGTTATTTAAAGTTGCCGATTTCTAAAAATGAACATTTGATAGTTTAGAAATGAGCCTTATATATGTATGACGTTAAGGCTATCGGAAAAATGGTGAGTCTTACCCTCATATTAATAAGGATTAATCTATAACTATGAAAAGTTCATTCTTAGAAATTGGCAAATATAATAAAAAAATATGTTTTAGCTTCCATTGTGCAGTCATAAGATTTATTATTATGTTTTGGTTTGAAATAAATACGCCTTGTAGATAAAGTAACAAAATATATAGGGTTAAAATCAGATACAGTTTTTGTATTTTTTTTAATACGTATTATCATTCATAAGTGCAACTGCAAATTGATTAAACAGCGTTTTTTGCTAACAAGACATAAATTATTTATTAAGATTAAGATTGGTTGTAATATGTAATTAATTAATAAAAAATATAGAAAAAAAATGAAGTGTCCTATTTTTTTGTGTTTTTATCCGTTAGCAATTCCTGAATAAACACAATAAGTACCGTAAAACTACCTAACTAAACTCCAAATGCTCCCAACAAGAAGATTGGGACTGACGTTTATTAAGAATTGAAATTGTGGACTATTATATAGTTGCAGTATTGGACCATAGTTAGATGATTTTACGGTATTAGACCATAGTTTCGGGGGCGTCAGCCTCCGTAGCCTAGTTGATAGTAACCTTGCCTACGAAGCTGGAGGTTCCGGGTTCGAATCCCGGCGAGGACATTATTTGTGCATTTATTTATCACAAATATTTTGTTCCTTGGTCATGGCTGTCTATGTATTTAAGTATCTATATCTTTCTATCTATTATATATATATATATATATCATCGCTTGGTACCCACATCACAAGCCTTAATTGAGCTTACCGTGGGACTAGGTAGATTTGGGTTAGATGTCCCAAGATATTTATTATTATTATTTATTCCCACAAGTGGTAACAACTGGGAATAAAAAATCGTGGGATTTCTTTTTCCCAGTAGATACCAGTGGTATCATACCACCAAATATTAAAGTGGTAACAGGTGGGAAAAAATCTCAGTTGTTACAACTCGTGTCATGTGAAACGAGAGGTTTTACGGGGTATCGAAGGTGGCGGGGTCAAAGCCGATAACTCGAGAAAACCGGTTTTTGAAATACGAACTAAATGTCACTTACGTGAGGTTTGTTTTTCAATGAAAAAATATCTCGACTTATCGGGTTTGGCCACTCAGCTCTCGATATAATAAATGTAAAGCGAACCTTTCTAGGTTCGCTCTTCTGAGCATTCTTGCGTATGAATTCAACTAGAAAATCGTTGTTATCCTCAAGCGGAACAATAGGCCTTTACCAATTTGACAATCACAAATCAGCAGTAGCGACATGCCGATAGCTACTTGCGAGCAGTGAGTAGGTAGCTATCGGCGAGTTTATTCTTCGCGGGCGAGTGAATACTCTTAGAAAATTTACTCGTCGGCAGTGTGAACAGCTAGTGATCAACTGTACTAAAATATGTCTGTAACTTTTACTGTGTTCCCTAGGCGAAGAAATACTGGATAGCCCATCGTTTAATAATATTGGGTCTCTGGTTGAAATGGGTGGGTAGCACTACACTAGGCTAAATACCGCCTGACCGAGTGATCGATTTTTATTCACCTA